>CAXAKX010000011.1:0-96929 GCA_963969525.1 Ontholestes murinus
GTTACCCTTATTACCTCACCAATACTTACAGCCTTTGTTCACATCATTTATGGGTAATAATATGGGTAATAAGGGTAACAATAAAGGGTAATAAGGGTATTAAGGGTAACAATAAGGGTAATAAGGGTAAAGGTACATAAGAAGCCTCTTACGAAGAGTTTATCAGTATTGAATTAACCATTCACATGCACGCATGTGGAGAATGTGGGGTTGCCTACGCCCATTTGTCAGGGTTGTGTAGGCATAAAAAGTCGCATGCAGGAACTCAATTCAGATGTTTGTATTGTGATAAAAAGTTTACTAGAAACGATAACTTAAATTATCATATAAGCAAGGAGCATCGTTTACCAGAAACCACCAACCGTAAAGATGTGGCGAAAATATTGAACATGGAACAATTGCCAATAAAAAATTATGGGGACTGGCACAATGAAAAAACAATTGATGATTTATCAGCTGTTATTAGAGCCAAGACCATATCTCTTAGAAACGAGACACCAAACAGTGCGGAGTCTGGAGGAGGGGGTGTTGATGAATTTATGGTTACTACAACAAATCAAGAAAACACGCATAAAAACGATATTAGTAGAGAAGTTGCAAACTATAAAAAATTTATAGCGCTTGAAATGAATAAGATACACAAAAGGTTAGAAGACATTGAGCGTGGAAAAGACCAGTTGGATGAGAGAGTTCATGGTAATAAAAGAGGGCCGGAAGAAACCGCATATTCTTACACCATGGAAAATTATGGTGGTTACAGATATATGATGATTAATAATCAGCCATCTATTTCATACCGCGATATAAATGATGTTGTTGATCGTTTGTGTGCTTTGCATAAATGTTCTAAATCTATACCCGTAATCGCGGAAATTAAAACAATTGAGAATGAACTAAGACAAAAAAAATATAATTGAATAAACTGTATTTTAAAATGTGTAACCAAACGCAACACGATAAAGCAACGTAAAATAATTTTACTGATTAACGAATATTTAGGAGAATGTGGAGAAAATATAATGCAGTATAATTTTAACCTTGAAACATGAAGGATGAGACCTTGCTTCTGTTCATGCTTGTATTATTATTAACACACACACACAGCCTGTATATCAGATAATGCAACAAAATGTTCATTACGGATATTTGGATATTTATGAGAATTCTACGGAACTACTGAAAAAGGATATATATATATATATATATATATATATATATATATATATATATATATATCAGAAGGATCTGATGAGATTCCCAGAAAATTATGATCTTCCTGTAGATGGCGTTCTGAACGCTGAAACCCTCGAGTTAATGGATGCAGAGAGATGTGGAGTTGGAGATATTAATGATTATAAATTACAGTAAACTAAATAGGAAAAAACAGACATTTACATAGAATTTTTAAAAAAGCAAATAATTCTGAATTAGAATTAGCCCGGCAAGCATTTCATGTTTGGGTTGAGCCTAGTACGCTACATACCAACGAAACAATCCAGATATTTTAATTTCTTATCAGCGACGTTTACATAATTTCGCATATTGTGATAATCACACAAAGTGTCCTTCAAGTTTTGATGGACTCGGTAATATTTTAGGACATCCATATCGACCACCTGAACCTGGTGTTTTAGACAAAACAACGGAAATAGATATAGATAAAGATGAAAATTGGGTTTATTCCGATGCGGAAACTGAATATAATAAAACAAAACTATTCCATACATTGGTACACGAAATAGGGCATGCTTTATAATTATCGCACTCGTTTGTTAAAGAATCTATAATGTATCCATTGTATAATCCGAATACAATTGATTTAAATAAAGATGATATACACGGAATTCAACAACTGTAATGGAGCGCCAATTCCATCTTCACCTTCTATAGAGATTACAACGCCCACATACAATATTACTTTACACCCAAACATTACAGAAATTAAAAGTGTGTGAATTAAATAATATAGATGCATATTTAGTAAGAAACGATTAATTATACATATTTTATAAAGAATGGGTCAGGATAAAAAGTTTACGTAATAACAATAAAAGTCCTCCGCAGAAGTTACGTAAATGGCTACTCTTCCTGCCGGGTCATTTCACAAAAATTGATACAATTTTCTAAATTTCTCGAGGAGATATTATTTTATTTGCGGATAACATGTATTACACAGTGGCGTTTCCATCTCTGCGGTTGATAACTTCCGGAGCGATAACACTGATGAATTTAAACGCGTCTTGAAAAATTCGTGCGGTTGTTAATAGAGGCAAATCGATTATTTAGAAATATTAACGGATATTTATATTACTTTGATAAAATAACGTTTATGAATATAGCGAATTTACTCAAACTATGTCTTGTGGAATAAAAAAGATATTAAAATCGGAGAAACTCATGAGGTATTAAACAAAATAATAAAGAGCTTGGATGTGCAGAAAGGGGCTCAGACATTTATTGACACACCATGAGCAAAGTAAAAAGTGATGTAGTAAATGAGCTGCATAAGCTCGCAAGAAAAATATTTCCTCGACGATGCACAATATTAAAGGAGTGGACGATTTATGGCAAGCCGATTTAGCCGAATTTGGACTTTATGCAAGAGAAAATAAAGGATTTAAATATATTCTGGTAGTGATTGATTGTTTTTCAAAGTATTTATGGACTATAACATTAAAAGCCAAATCTGGTATAAATGTGGCTAATGCGTTTAAAAGTGTAATTATGATAAATGACCGAATGCCTAAAAATTTATAAACCTATCAAGGAAAAGAATTTTACAATATACACTTTAATACAGTGATGCAAAAATATGGGATTAATCATTATTCTACATATACAATGCTGTATCGCACATTTAGTTTGCGAGGGACGTATCGCTGGATAGACATTTTGGATGAAATTACAGCTGATTACAACAAACGGAAGCATAGTACTACAGGAATGCGACCATGTGACGTCACTAAAGATAAGGAGCGTCACTTATTAAAAACTGTTTACTCACATATCAAAATCGCCGGAAAGAATATTTTTAATTTGGGCGATAGATAGTTCAGGAAATCCAATTACGGGTGCGTTTTATGCTGAAGAACTTCAAAAAGCTAAACATCCAGACGTTTACCTAGTGGAAAAAGTGTTGAGGAAAAAGGGGAATCAAGTTTACGTCAAGTGGTTAGGTTTAGATAAATCGCAAAATAGTTGGATAGATAAATCTAATGTTGTGTAATATAAATATAATAAAATATCTTATTATCCAAAATAGTTTTAAATAATTAGATTAAACTACAAGTCTCGACAGGTCTCGACAGCTCTGAGAAAACTTAAATTGTGGGAGAAAAATTATCACGGAATCCCCTACAACAGTGGTGAAAGCGATCTGAGCGAATTACCAAAGCTGTTTAAAAAACTGTCTGCAGATATTGTATATGTTAAAGGAAGTCAAAAAATGCACTTACCTGAAAAAGTTTTATGATAATGTTATTGATTTAGAATTAGATGTGGATTGTCCTAATTTAAAAAAATCTTTCTATTGTTGTCAAGTGCACAAAAATAGATTAAGTATGTGTAGCATTATAAATGTTGAAAAATTATACAAGTATGTAAAGGGTAAAGAATAAAAACTGTTTTATTTTACAAGTGTCTTTTATTTAAAGTTTATGTTCATTACAGGAACCTTTATTATCCCCGCAAAAACACATAGAGCCCACATTAAAAATAATGTGAATGCTGTTGATAATATGATACATATACAATTCATTCTTAAAATAGACATAAATAAAAATAAATTAATTGTCGGTAGATGGAGCTGCCACTATATCTTTATGTCCAGAGGCTAGAGTGTCGATTCTGTTTACACAAATATACCACTTATCATCAAATGGTGATAGAGCCAATTTATTTTGCGTGTTTGAATAAATTGTTTGTTTGATTGATCTAAAAAGGTTCTGTTTTTTAATGATTGTGGTCGACTCATTCAAACACCTTAAGTAATCTGAACCGCTTAAATCATTCGCCACTACATTTTTCTTCATCAAAGTTTCAAATCCTACCGTTTACCTGTTGGGAGATAGTTCGGGGAATCCAATTAAAGGTGCGTTTTATGCTGAAGAACTTCAAAAAACTAAACATAATGATGTATATCTAGTGGAAAAAGTGTTGAGGAAAAAGGGGAATAAAGTTTACGTCAAGTGGTTAGGTTTAGATAAATCGCAAAATAGTTGGATAGATAAATCTAATGTATTATAATTCACCTGTAAAATGTATGGTAGAAATGAAAAAGTTTATTATTTTAACAAATTTTTTTATTAAAAATTTAAACTTAAAATCTTTCCTTAAAACTAATTCTAAAACTAATATTAAAACTAATATTAAAACTAATATTAAAACTAATATTAAAACTAAGCACTAACTCGCGTCTTTTCGCACTAAATCGCGTCTTTTCGCACTAAATCGGTTAGCATTCTTCAGAAGGTGGACTCTCGGTGCGGGGTGGGCTGCCTGGTGGACTCTCGGCGCGGGGTGGACTCTCGGCGCGGGCTGGGCTGCTTGGAGGTTGAATATTGTTTGGCCTCCTTAATTCGATGAGGGGCTCCTCCAATGGCGCCCACAAATCACCACGCACTCTAATCGTCCTTGGAGGTGACTTAAAATAATAAATAAATTATTAAAAATTATCTAAATTAAAAATTAATATTATCTATTTTTTTTCTTACCGAGGGTGGAGAGGAGAGGCTGAGAGGTTGAACTGCTTCCATTCTCTGAGGCACCGGAATAGGATTATGTTGAGGGTGCCCTATAAAAATCCTAATTTTGTTATTAGTGTGCTGCCTGCAAAGCGCGCACCTGTCAATTCGTCTTACACAGGCAGCACAAAAGAGGTGTCCACACGACAGGGTATATTGTACCCAGTTTGTTAGACAAACTGGGCACTCTCCCACCTCGGCACCCTCAGTAAATTCTAAAATTAAAAAAATTGTATTAGCACTTTTATTTCTTAATTATGAATTATTTTAGAAAAATTATATCATTTAAATAATTTGCGTACTTACCGTAGGTAAATTCCATTTTTAGCTGACAAAATTTTCTAATGCTCACACCTCAGGACAAATTACTAACCACACAAACTGAATGCGCCTTTTTATCACAAAATAAAACCCACGTTCGCGAAATAAAATTCTCTCGACACCGCGAAAACTGAATGCGCGTTTTTTCATAAAATAAAACACACGTTCGCGGAATAAAATTCGCTCAACACCACGCAAAAAAAAGAATGCGCGTTTTTTTCACAAAATAAAACACACGTTCGCGGATTATTTTAAATTGAGATTTTTAGACTCATTTAGATTCATGGCATCTTCTTTAGACAAATTATCTAGAAATTTAAAAGCAGATCAAATGGTCAACGTTAGGAAATATTTTCAAATTGATGATCAATTTGATTTGGTAACTAAAAAAGGTGTATTCTTTTATCAATATATGAATTTACTGTCGAAATTGGAGGAGGCAAAATTACCCGCTAGTAAATTATTTTTTAATTCACTAACAAATACTGACGTTACTAGTAAGGAGTATGAGCATGCCGAAATTGTTTGGATAAAATTTAATTGTCAAAATTTGCAAGAATATTTCCGTATTTAAAAACGGATGTTTTACTTTTAGCCGACATTTTCGAAAATTTCCGCGGTGTTTGTATTAAAGCGTATGATTTGGATCCGGCTCATTACTATACGGCACCCTGATTGTCGTGGGATGCTATGTTGAATTTAACAGACATTAATTTCTAATTGTTGACAGACATTGACATGCAGCATTTCATTCGTAAAGGCATTAGAGGGGGTATAAGTCAGTGTTCTTTACGCTACGCCCAAGCCAATAATAAATATATGACAGATTGTGACTCGACGAAACTATCAAAATTTTTAACGTATTGGGACGCCAATAATTTGTATGGTTGGGGTTTTATATGGTAAAGCGCGGAAGAAATTCCAATTTTTAATGTCTCGTCATCAACAAATATCCCCGACCTACACAATGTAAACGTGAACGAACTTATGAAATCAGATCCTCTTGAAGTAGATAAACCAGTGCATGTCACACACAACAATATTAATTTCATTTTCATTAAAACGCATAATTGACATGACTCAATAACTGAATCTAAATTATTCACTTCGATTTTAAAATTAAAGATTTTTTGTATAACCAAATTAAAGAAAATCTGTCAACATCAGAAATAAATAAAATTCTTAATGAATATCATACTACTCCTACCGGAGGGCACAAAGGAATTTATAAAACGTACAAGAAAATAAAAACCAAATATGAATGCAAAAATATGTATAAGGACATCAAGGAATACGTTAGTGCGTGTGAAGTATGTCAGCGAAATAAACAAGTAAAATCAACAAAAAATACCACAACGGTAATCAAAAACTAATCTTTACCACATCCACATAATCTTGAATATTAAAGGCTCCAAGTTGAAAAATTATTCAGTTTATTCAGAACCCGCGCTCGTTACAGCCAGTTAAGTGAATTATGGACAACCTAGAAATAAATATTGATTATACCCCGAATTCAGGTCAAGGGAGTCCTAAACATATTTACAAAAATCTGCGAGAGTGTGTTAGAGGCTGTCATGAGTTGTACAGATATTATCGTGATCGTGCATATTCAATTCTGGAAGAACTGATGGAAATAAATCCTTCTGAGGCATTGCACATTCTTTTGACTGGCATTGAAGAAATCAGTTATATAGATGAGGAATTTGGTTGGACACATGAGTGTGTGCTGGAACCCTGCTCTGAATATATTTGTAAAAGGTTAAAAGATTCTTACATTTATATCATGTGGGACCATAACAAATTTCATTTCGCGATTCCTATAACTGATAACGATCTGTGTCGGTTGGAATATCAGTTGGTACTTGATGCAGATCGTCGAGATGCGGAGGAAAAGCGCCGAGATGAGGAGGAAAAGAGGGAACATGATAATAACAGTGACTGGTGGTCATACCCCACCTTCTGACAACGCTAAAATAGATTAAGTATGTGTAGCATTGTAAATGCAGAAAAAATATTCAAATATGTAAATGTAGAAAAAATATATTCAAATATGTAAAAGTATAAAAACAGTTTTTATTTAAATTCCATTTAATCTTTACCTCGGTAATACAATGAATAGATAAAATCTATAATGTTTTCAATTGCCAATTCCAATTCCTCATAAAATTATCTTTCCAATGATACCTCACACACCAATATTATACACATTTAAATTTATTACTAATTATGTGTTGGCAACATTTACACGGCTTCTTATCAGCTATTAGATTAGCTCAGTGGTTAAGGCTCTGACTAGTAAACTGAACAACGCTTGGGACCCGGGATCGAATCTCGGCCCGGAATAAAAATATATATTAATTGTGCGAATAAATAATTGCAATTAAATACTACTAAATGGGCTCCGGTAAAATAAAAAATATATTAAAACAAGGAAAATTAATAATTATAATTCTGCTGAGAATATTAAATGAATTAATTGAATACGTCTATGACGTCATCGCGGCTTATGGAGGGTATGCAACACAACACACAGTTGCGTCAAACAACATACTGTTGCGACATCTAACGTTACATCTATTCATTTAATACGAAACCTGGGCTATTTTAATAAAAAACGTTGAGGTCCTGAGGTCGCGTGGGTCTCTTAGGGGTGGAAAATTTAGGGGATGAAAACAACTCTAGGAATTTTTAGGGGATGAAAACAACTCTAGGAATTTTTAGGGGATGAAAATGTAAATGCTGTTCTTATGGGAATGCTTGGCGCAGAAGGGGGCTCCTGAAGTCGCGGAGCTCCGGGATGCTGGCACGAGGTGAGGAAGGGGGCCCAGTCAACCGCAAAACCGGCGACCGGAAACCGCAACGTCCGCAACCGGAAACCGGAAACCTGATACCGGAAACCTGACACCGGAAACCGCAACGTCCGCAACCGGAAACCTGATACCGGAAACCGCAACGTCGGCAACCGGAAACCTGATACTGGAAACCGCAACGTCCGCAACCGGAAACCTGATACTGGAAACCGCAACGTCGGCAACCGGAAACCTGATACTGGAAACCGCAACGTCGGCAACCGGAAACCTGATACTGGAAACCGCAACGTCGGCAACCGGAAACCTGATACTGAAAACCGCAACGTCGGCAACCGGAAACCTGATACTGGAAACCGCAACGTCGGCAACCGGAAACCTGACACCGGAAACCTGACACCGGAAGTCGGAAACCTGACACCGGAAGTGACCTTGGGAGCACTTCCTGGCGCAGAACCCGCAGTTCTCCTCTACTAAACGGCTTCGGATTTCTTCTATCAAAGGTCTCGGTCCTGTTGGTATGCGCTGAGGAGTTTCTTTCCAAATTTTGGATTGTCTGTAATAATTGTATTTCCCGTTGTTCGCGGCGTGCCAGTTCCTCTCTCAGCAGGTTTTCACGGTAAATATTAGACTCACGTGGATATGTGTTGCCATATACTTCTCGTTCAGACATAGGTTGTTTTGAGTAACGTAGTTTAGGTACGTTCTCCGTGTACCTACGTGCATATGTATGACAAGGATGTGATTCGCGGTGTTGGGTGGCATACCGTGAATCTTCTTCTTGATATGTGTCATTCCATCTTCGTTCACGTTGTTTCTCTTGCGGGTATCTGTTTTGAGGTTGCTCATGGATCATCGCCTCGACTTCTTGTTGGTTGTTTAGTGTTTGTAAATTATGTATAATATAATAATATGTCTCTATTGTATCCCGGTGTCTGCGGTCTTGATCTCGTGGTGGTTTAATTGTATCTTGTATTTGAACTTTTTGGAGACATTAGTAGAATTTCGTCGGGGTTTTGTGAATGTGTTCTATCTGCATCCATTGTAGAAGTATCCAATCGCAGTGATGTTGGTGCAGGAATTTGAATCGTATTCGTTGAGATTTGTGAATTTGGCGTTTCGGAAACGATTTCCACGCGCTTAGCTGCTTGTCTTGTGAGCATTTTAAATAATGTTTTAAGTTAATTCGGCCCCGTCTGAGTTGTTGGAAAATTTGTTGAGTAGTTGAAGTTTAGTTATAATAAGTAGATATGATTTGCGGGTGTCGTACTCGTACTGTGACGGTTGCCTACATTCCAAACCATAGACTGCTCACTTGCGGTTCATAGACTGTAAATTCAACGCGACCTCTTTGAACAATTTACTTAAAACATTTTGCGAATCGGGTTGCAACAAAGTAAATATTTAAATATTGTTTTTCCCACCTCGTTGACCAATTTAATTGAAAGATTTAAAAATGTAACAATTGAGAAATGCCAAATAACTTTTTTTTTTTTTTATTATTATTTTAATTATGAAAGTATTATATATAGGATTTGTGTTGAAAGGTAAAAAAAGAAAAAAAAATAATAACAATAAATATTTTATTTATTTTTTTTAATATTTATTCCCTAATCCCAAAACTCGTCCGGAGAGCATATCGTTTCATGTTTTTTTATTTGCCAAGAATCACTCGATTCACCTATTTTAGATAATTCCAATGGTGGCCGATCTATTCCACTTGACTCACCTATTTTAGATAAATCCAATGGTGGTCGCTCTATTTTTAAATTTTTTCTACATTTAAGAAGGTGAATTCCCATTTTAGAAGGTTTAACTCTATGAGATGGATCAATCGGGCAATGGAGTAATCCTGAAAAAATATTTATAAATTATTTTAAAATTGAAATGTATTTAAGAAATTAATATATATAAAAAATGGTTTTAAAAAATCCTTAAAAATGAGTTGTAATAAAGAAAAATGTTATACACGAGTAATAAATTTACAAAAAACAAATAATAAAATATAAAAAATAACACTTACCATAATATTTGTTTTTATTCTCCATTTTATTATACCTGTAATGATGTATACACCTCTTTATAGTCACTTGTGCAATGATGCAAAATACACCGGTTTATATTCACTTCTAACAAGGTAATGTTAACATTTTTTTAAAGAATGTTACACCAATACCTCGCGTAAATGTAGTCACGTGGTTACAAGGATGAATTATAATTCAATAAAAATATAATAGTTGCATTATATGCAATGCGTAATTGATAATTATACATTTTCAAATAAAAAATATGCTGATTAAAAAAATCGTATTAATTACATAGATATAATTTTATCAAATAATAATCATAATAAAAAAAAATAATTTTACATAAATGAAACAATTTTATATTAAATTATTTAGTATAAATTTCACAATGGATGAATTACTACGTATTATTGAAAAATATGTGTATAGAGGATTTAAAAAATTAAACGAAGAAGAAAAATACAAATTAACGCCAAATTATTTAAAAACAGTATCTCCAATAATATTAACATTATTGTGGAAAAAATTACCAAATCATTTACAACAAAATAAAGAGTTATCACTTTTTAAATTATGCAAGTGTGATTCGATAAACGGTGGTGACGTTGTTGATACAAATTTAGTGCGTATAATTGATTGTATCAAGTGTAGAGACAATCAGTAAAATTGTAACCATGGAGTTGTTATCATTGCTTGTACTATTTGCTGTGAAAAACAATGAACTTTTTATAGCAAACCCGATAAATGTGATGAACGCAAACGTAGCATTAATATTCAACGAAACATTATCTCTAACAAATGATAGTTTAATTAGATGGACACCTATGAAAAAAGATGTTATAGATAAAATTCATTTGTTTCGGATAAAGTTTAATGCAACATCCAAATTTGTACATTTCAAAGTTCGATATTTTACCTACTTGGGACAAAAAGAGGAAACTGAATGGTTATGGTCAATTCTAAAAAAAGAAGAAATCAAAAATGAAGAGAACTGTAATATATTTATAATAATGTTAAGTGTTTTAACATCATTTATTTTAATTGTGTTTTTATTATTTGTTTATCAAATGTATAAAATAAAATAAATCTTTTATTAATTTGATTTTCTTTATTACAATAAAATACAATAAATAATTACACAGTTTTTTTATTAATAATCTCCAACAATTGCATTTTCCCTAACAGTTCCATTATTTCTACAAATTAAACAACAACTTGATTCAAATTCTAAATTTAGTTTTGTATCACAACCACTACACAAAATACCACATTCCAAATCTTTTTCAATAACTATATGTTGTGATATATAGTCCACCTTCAATTTTGGCCACGAATCGATTGCTTTTACGTAACAGTTACAACAAAACCGATTGTCAGGAGGAGCAGCATAATAGGAATAAACCACACACATTATTTTTGACGGAGGTTGATCTAAAGTTTTATGAATTTCTATTACTGGTCCTTTCGCTTCATAACATTCAATGTTGGAGTCGAGCCGATCCATGGTGATTAATTCTATTGTGTTTGTTTCTTCCGTAATTTCAACATTTTCCTTCTTCGTTGGTTCTACACTGTTAATCAACTCTTCAAATTCATCATCGTAAAAGCAAATATTAATTCCACAAAAGTTGTTTGTTTTAACGATTGAAGGAGTTTCATTCTTGCGGTACTTGTTTTCAAAACGTGATATTAAATTGTACGCCATATTTTATTAAACTATGATAAATAGTGTGTTTGTTCATTCTATTTTATACTAAATCCCCTCTTACTTTTTAGATTGTATACAAGGATATATATATACTAATACATAATTTATAAAACCAACAACTATATTAATTTGTTTCAATTTTATAATGACCCCAGGCTAAAGTATTAATTTTATTGGGTAATATAAACCGTTTAGTATCATGTGGTGATAAAACACATTTTTTCATTCTACACGTATACAAAACATGTAAAATGGATTGAAATAAATTTTGATATGCTGTAATAATTTTTCCATTCAAACTGTCTTTGTAATCTTTTAAATTTAAACAATTTTTGACTACTCCTACTTTAATTCCTTTACATTTTTTTGTTATTTTATCATCTGTTATGGTAATATAAACTTTAGATCGTAAACCTACAAATTCTCGCATAATTTTACCACCATTTTCCTCCTTCATCAAACCCAACACACCTTTATTTTGCAAAGGGATACCATATTGATTTTCAGGTTCAAAATTTGAAGTATCATACTTATCTAAATTCAAAAGCATATCTTTGTACAAATCTTCAGTTTTTACAGAAAAAATCAAACTATCAGTGTCGATATAAGCCAATTGTATCCTTTCCATATATTTTTTCTTTAAAAATTTATAGTAAAAATTATAAATTAACCATTTCGATAACTCTAATACCACAAATCCTATGTATAAAGGTTTATTATATGTTACATATAATCTATTCATTTGTACTGCGCAAAAATTTTCATTAAAAATAGAAATACTGTGAAAATTTGGTTTTGAAATCAACTGTTGTGCACCCTGTTTTTTACCATTTTTATGCCAATTTGTTAATAATTTTACATCTACACGTTTATCAATTGATTCTAATGATTTTCCATATACTGAATTATTATATAATTTGTATAAATCTTTCTCAAATTTATCTTCAGATTTTTGTCTTAAATTTGTATTAAAATCAATATATGATTTCATCCAACAACTTTGATAAAATGATAATATTCTATGAATTTTTATCAACACCAACCCATTCTCAATAGCTTGTTTTAAATTTTTGATATGAATAACATATTTATGTTTATCATCTAAACTTAAAATTAATTTTGAAGTTTTACAATTTGGTGTCTTCTTATTTTCCGGACAAAATGGTAAATCATTGTGATAGTCGTGTAGAGAATGTGGATATCTTAAATCAACCTCTAATATGTACCCAATGTCACCATCATCATCAATATTCATTACGTTAAAATCATCAATTTCAGTCTTATTCAACCATCGAAAATTTTTTTGTGGCAATTTTTGACTTAAAGCCCACCCATATTGATTATTAAAATCCATATATGATAAAAAACTTGTCTCCTTATTTGGATCATAATCATTCATATATTTATTATTCGCAACTAACCTTCGTATGGAACATTGTGAAATACCACCGCGTATAGAATTTTTTATCATATGTAACATTTCGTAATCTGTGAAAAGTTCAATTTCAACACCTGTCATTTTAAACATCGCCATCCACCCAAGACCAGAAAGGGTAAAAAACTGTGTTGGATCTAAGTTAAATGAATTTTGACAAACACTACGGAATTTTTCAAAAACATCACATAAAATTAATACATCACATTTTAGATAAATATCTGAATAATCCCCCAAATTTCTACAATTAAAGTGTTTATAAACATTTAATGCGTGTAAATAATCGTTTTCTTCAATGTGTTTTTCATTTAACCTGTCATAAAAATCTTCTCTTAATGGGAAATTAATCTCATTTAATTTTGAAAAGGAATCAATAAACGAATAAGGAAAAATTCCTTTACGTTTTAACATGTTAAATTCCTCTTTAAGAGGATAAAATTTTTTAACAGTCTTTAATTCATTGTCTTTTAAATTCTCACCCAATGTATCTAGACTAGCAGGTAAAAATCTATACGAATCTAAAAACCTCATTTTAAAATAAATGTTATATTCACAATTATTTTTATATTTTACAGTATCAACTAAAATTGATTTACTAAAAGAAATGTATTTTTCTTTGTTATTTGGAATAATATCAATTTTTCCACCATCTGCAACCAATTCTTGTATGAATAAATGACAATCATATCCCGTTAAATTATGAAAAAATATTGGAAGAAATTTAGGTAATTTATAATTTAAATTGCAAATATAATGTGCTGCGCCTCTAAATAATCCAGTGATGTGATCATGATCCTTTACTTTATCCTCAACTTTTAATGTCATATTACATAAATAACATGTTTTGCTATTTAAATAAATTTCTTCTTGTTCATCAGTTAATCTTTTCATTGGTTTAATATTTTTATAAAATTTTGTATAAATATCTATTGTTATTTTTGTTATAGTTTTAACAAAATGGGTTGCACAATTCTCTCCACGGTATGTTTCAAATCGAGAAAGATTATCATCAAAACTACATTTTAGATAAAATGCATAACTAAATGGTTTATGAATAAATGTTTTTTCTGTAAAACTGCTTTGATTAGGATTTTGCATCGCATATGAAATTGGTAACAATAAACTTTCAAAGTCTGCATATACAACAAAGGGTGTATTAAGACATTTCTCAAACTCTTCAAATTTTAAAACATTTTCACAAACCTCTTGACCAAATTTATCCTTTTTTAATGAAGTTGTTGGTAAAAATGTACAAATTTTATTACATCCTGTGGCAATATGATTATCTAATTGTGTTTTTCCATAAAACCAAAGCAAACAAGCGTCACAAATAAATATTTTACCCTTATGTTTTGAAACCTGTGTTACAATCAATTTAGACAAATCGGAAATAGCACAATAATGAAATTTATCTTCATTTTCTAATAACAACAAATTTACGTGTGATTCTTTTTTTTCGTTTGTTAAATGCAACGGACCAATTACGATATGATGTTTACGTTTATAACAATAATCCAAACCAAAAACATTTACACTAATATTATTATTTTTTTCAAATGTTGAAATTTGATTCAATTTAACTGGAATATCTATATCTTTTAAATTAAATATCGATTTATAATTAGGATAATTATTTGGATTTGTCTTTTTTATTCGATTATAATTTGGATATAACACAGCTAAAATACTATAAAAAAAACATAAATTATCAGTATTTTTAATATTAACTGTTGCATTTTTATTTTAAATATCTGTTGGTAAAGGTATAAAAGATGATGCATCAAGTGGAATATAATGATTAATATTTAAAATTATGTGACTTGTTTTAACCAATGCCCAACCTGAATTTCTTTCCTGGAATTCTTCACTTTTTTTTGTTATTGTTAAGCAAAAATCATCATATATTTCTTGTAAATTTGATGAAATTGTAATCATTTTAAATTTTGTATTAAATGATTTCAAATCTACTGCATCGGTTGTTGGTAATATAAAATATGCAAATAATTCTAAATTAATTTTTAATGTTTTATTAATAGTTAATCGTTCATTTATCAATTTAATTATTTTAGACTTAACGTTATCAAACAAATTTTTTAAATCCTGTCCACTAATACTAATTTTATAACTACATATACGATTATTAAAACAATTATTATATAATTCAACACCCTCACTCACATTTATAGTTTCAACATTGTGTTGGTGATTTGATGATTTTAAGTGTGCTGAATATGTAGAGCTTGATACATATATTTTACAATCCACACAGTATTTCTTCCTCTTCTGGTATGTTGTTTCTTTTTCCTCATCCAATCTTTTCCTTTTCCTCAAATGTTTATCAAAAGCTGTACCAGATGAAAACATTACACCACAAACGCTGCACAACACTGAATTGTTTGAATGTATATTACTAATATGATAACTATAATTTGATTTCGACACCACTTTATTACACACTGAACATTCTTTAAACTAAAAATTAAACACACAAACATAATTATTTATACGTATAAATATTTAATAAATATCAAATCTCACCTTACTGGATTCCATCGTTTAAAATATTTAAAAATGATTCATCAAAAATAAGAGGAATTTCTAAAAAACTAAATTAATAATTATCAAATATAAAATAATAAATAAAATTATACTTACTGATCATTCAAGTTGGATATAATATTAAAAACTGGGCCAGTTCTACCAACACCAAATTCTTTCTGACCCTCGAATACGATAGAGTATTTTTGACTCAGATTTATTTCATTCAGTTCTGCATCACTTAATTTTGTAAACCGTTTTGGTAAATAAAATTGACAGTCTTCTAATTCACAAACGGCTGCCTCTCCGAATCGTGTTTGGATTTTTTTTATTTCAATTATTTTATATTGCTTTCCAATTTCCAGTGTATCTGATCGAATAGTCTCCTTGAAACTACCCGACGCTAAAGCTTTGAGTTTATTTTCCATTTTCGTCTTGAGTGATTTAAAATTATATACTGACTTGTAATGCTAATTTTCTACCTTTTATACCAGAAAAAGGGAGCGGGATTATAACAATGTAATAAATTCTCTTTAATTGTATAGTAATAAGATATAATTTATATTGCATCATGTACATTAATCCAAGAGTTATGCGTTGAATCAACGCCTAGCCACTTCACATACACTTTATCATTTTTTCTTCTAAGAATTTTTTCTATTAAATAAATGTCAGGATATTTAACCTTTTGAAGTTCTTGTTCATAAAATGCACCACTAATTTTTTGTTTTTTAGAATCTTCTAGTAAATATGTTGTGGGGTTTGTAAGTTGAACTTTAATGATTTTAAACACTTCAGTTGTCCAATTTGGTGTGTATCCTTTCGAAAATAATTTTTTATATTTACTGATTCTCACAAAATCACCCACTTTAAGTTTAACCGGTCTTACAACTTTAATATTGGAATAAACCGTTTTTAATAGATTCTGCTCATTTTTCCTAGTTACTTCATTCGGTTTCATATTAATTGTAGAGTGAAAGGTGTTGTTATATTGTTTTACAACATCATCTAATATATCTAACCATTTATATTTTCCTTGTAAACTAAATTTTTCATACAACTTATTTTTTAATGTACGAATTACTCGTTCTGCAATGCTTGCTTTTGTAGTACTATAAGTTGAATATAAATTTATCCCATATTTTTTACAAAGATTCAGAAATCTTTTATTATAAAATTCTTTTCCCAAATCAGTTTGTAAATTTTTAATTGGTTCAGGTATTTCACCTAAAATATTATACATCGCATCCGTAACATCATCCGCATTTTTAGACTTGATTGGTCTTGTCCAAACGTATTTACTAAAACAATCAATCACTAACAATATATATTTGTATCCTTTATTTTCACGTGCATACGGAATCATTTCAATTAAATCAGCTTGAAGTAAATCAAATAATCCTTTCACTATTGTTCTTCGCCTTGGAAATTTTTTTCTAGCAGGTTTGTGTAACTCCTTAACCACTTGAATTTTCTCCATTATTTAAGATTTAGATTCTATTTTTCTAATCCTTTCTTCTAAATCTTTCATTGATTTTTCCAATTCACCTTTAATTATTCTATCCTTTTTAATTAATGTGTTAATATCTTGTTGAATTGAAGTATTAACAATGGCAATTCTTTCTTCTAAAAATTTTAGTTCTCGTTTAGTTGTACAGTCACCTAATCCGAATGAATCTCCGACGTTAACTAATCGTTTATTTTGAAAATCCCAATTATTATGTTCGTCTCGTGTAATTGTTGTTGTTAGTCTTCACTCATTGTATAACTTTAGCTTCTTTTAATTCTTCTATTATAGAGACAATTTCGTTGTTTACAGAATTATTTCCTGCAACCTTTGCAGCGTACAAGAGACGAAGACGATCTACCAATTCATTAATTGAATCCCAGTAAATATAATCAGGTTTATTTTGGTTTACTTGTTTATAGAGTGCAGCACCTTCTTTATGTGATCTTAGAGTTCTTGTCTCAGGATATGATAAATGTCTTGGTGGTTGAGTTCTTGGAGGAAATAATTGTTTTATAATTAACATATATTTGTCACCTTTATTTCGGTTTATTTGATTTCCAGCACCATAATTTTTTTATGTGCGTTTGTTAACAATAAAATTCTTTTATACTGTTGTAAATCATCAAATCCATATATGTTTGGGTCAGGTTTTCTAAAAAATAACAATTGAAATAAACCCTCACTTCCCTTAAAAACAATATTTTTTATGGTGAAGTTATTTTTGTAAACATCAAAAACTTCTGTACCAATTTTCCAAGCATTTGTATCAGGATCCCATCTTACACCGTACGTATAATCCATTTCACTACCTCCGGTTAATAACAATTTAAAATATTTTTTAGCCAAGTCACCAACCTCCATATCTTGAAAAACTCCATCAATCGAAGATCTTCCTTCTCTTGTTCCATAGTAATCTTGTAATTCTGCAATTGTCGTTTCATGTCCTTCTTCAAAATTAACTGTCCTATCTTCATTGTCTAATTTTATTGCTGAAATATCACCCTCATCATAAAATACTTCCTCATCGTTTAAAAAATCAGGTCTTCGTTGTATTGTTTTGTTTGGTGACGATGAGATGATTTGAGATTCTTTATTTTTTCGTTGTTTAACAATAGAAGATGATATTGCTGTTGTTTCCGTCGGTTGACTCACCTCCTGTTTAATTTCATCTTTTATCTCTTTCTTAATTTTTAAATCTAATGCGGATTTAATAGGTTCCATAATATATTTAAAACCTCCATGCAATAGTTCTTCAGAATCATGACGTCGTTGTTTAACTTCCTTAACTTTATTTCTTAAAATTTTCCTTGTAGCAATCAGTTCTTTTTTTAAAGCGGACTGTGATGTCAACCTGTTCACCGACATGGTTACTATTAATAACTTATCATAATGTTTGTCACATATAAATAAATTGATCAAAACCTTTACGATAACGTTTTTCGTTTATATCACTCTCTTTATCGATAACTAGAAAACCATATGTATCTTTCCAACATTCACGACAAATTGTAATAAATTCTTGATAATTCATGTCCGTATTGACATGATCACTGTAAATATGTTTTAAATTCGTTTCATCCTGACGAAATATAACCAATAGATTTGTATTGTCTCGTATTAATTGTTTCGGAATATTACTATACGTTTGTGATAAATAAAAACAATCAATTTCACCATGTCTCCCAAACGCAAAATATTCTCTCATGTTGTTTTGAGATGTACAGGCAATATCATCAAATATAAATATTGAATTTTGTTTCGTTTGGTCACAGGGAATAATTTCATCACTATCTCTAAACTCAAAATATCCTGCAATATTATTTAATATTTTTTTCAAGTATTGATACTTTGGTTGGTGGAGTGACTTTGAAAAGATGTACACATTTTCAAAAAATAATCCATTTGGATTAATAATCATTCCGATTAAAACATTGGTCTTACCACAATTACTCGGACCTACAATTATACATCTTATATGATCTGGTAATAAATTACCATGTCGTTTAACACGATTGGATTGTAATACACAATTATCATAATTCTTAATGTGAAAAACCTCCTTTTGTTTAACGACACGCATTGTGATATACTACTAAAATATAATATAAACATATGATTTTATAAAATTTTGGTTAAATGAGTTCAAAGAGTGGTATAATTAACACGTTAGTTGATAAATTGCCTTTTGAAGCGCATCTTCCCGGCTATCAATTTTGTGGTCCTGGAACAAAATTGAAGAAACGTCTTTTACGAGGTGATTTGGGAATTAATAAATTGGATGGTGCTTGTCGAGAACACGATATTGCATACGTAAATAAGGATTTACAACATAGAAGACTAGCTGACGGAAAACTAATTGCAGCAGCGTCAAAACGAATTAAAGCAAAAGACTCATCTATATCTGAAAAAGCAGCTGCCTGGTTGGTAACAAACATTATGAAAACTAAACGAAAAATAGGAGAAAGCTTAAAAAAGAAACGAAAAATAGGAGGAAGCTTAAAAAAGAAACAAAAACGATTAACATTTAGGAAAAATGTTGTTAATCCTATTCAATTATCTCTAAAAAACGGTACATATTTAAGTGATGGAGAAAAAATTAGAATTGCATTGCGAGCAGCTCGAAATGCTGTAAAACAAGCAGGAGGTAGAAGAAATGTTAGAATTCCTCGAATTATTCCTATACCGAAAAGAGGAGGATTTTTAATTACTCTTTTTGCAGCACTAAGTGCATTAGGAGCAATACTTGGAGGTTCGGCGAGTGTTGCTTCAGCAATTAATAAAGCTAAAAACGCGAAAAAACAATTAGAAGAGGCTATTCGTCATAATAAAACAATGGAATCAATAGCTATCGGAAAAGGAGTTTACATTGATCGTTTTCGAAAAAAAGGATTAGGTTTATATTATTCAAAAAACTAGTAAATTTGCCTCGGAGAGCTCTGACTGATATTGAACTATATACTTTTGCGAAACAAGAAAATATTCCACATTTCCGAGGAGTTTTTATGAGAAATAATCTGCCAAAAAAACCACAACACATTGAAACCGGAATTGTTAACTTAGATGATAGAGATGGATTAGGAATGCATTGGTGTGCATATAAGAAAAACGGTTCATCTATTGAATGGTTTGATAGCTTTGGAAATTTACCCCCACCAAAAGAAATAATAAATTATTTTAAAGGATCACAAATAATTTATAATTACGATAGATTTCAACAATTTGGAACTTGGAATTGTGGACATTTATGCTTGATGTTTTTATTGAATAAAATGTAACATTATTCTATAGTCAATGTAGTATGTCTCAAACATTTACATTGAATGGTACAGATTCTGTACTGACCGCATATTATTTCCCTCCCGTTCATTTAGATAAAAATAAAAAGTATGCATTGGGTTTAGTGAGTTTTAATACATTTAACACCATTAAAAATATTGTTGGGAAATCTTTTTATTATGATGATGGAAAATCTTTAAAGATTCCTAATGGATATTATAATATAATTGATTTAGATTTACTGTTAAAGAATAAACTTGGTTCGGATAAAATTTCCTTAAAAGCAATAGAAAACACAGTGTATTGTACACTTTTTTCAGTATACAATATTGACTTCTCCCCCGAAGATTCTCTATTCGAAGAATTAGGATTTGACCGTAAAGTTTATGAAAAACAAGTGAAACATCAATCAAATAGTGTTGACTTTGTTAAAGTGAAACTTATAAAAATAGAGTGTAATTTGGTTTCGGGTTCATGGTACAATCATAATACAGCTCATCTTCTTCATCAATTTGTTCCAAGTGGATCATTCGGGACAAGTATATACGAACATCCTAGAAATATTATTTATTTACCCATTAACGTTGATACTATAAACAACATCACTATTCGTGTTCTCGATCAAGATCATAATTTAGTTGATTTTGGTGGAGAAAGAGTTGACATTAGATTACATTTAATACAATGGGATTAGTGTTTAATAATCGATTACAAGGAGTATATAAAATACCACGACATTATAAAAAAACTAGTAGAAAAAAACAAACAGTTGAACGATTAACAGCTGAAAATCGACAATTTCTTCAAAGTTTGGGATTTACAGTTATAGGTAAAAAGAAAAAATGATTGTGAACGTGTTTGATGATGCTCCGTTTGATAATATTATTATTAAAAAGGAGTATCATACCTATAAACCATATTCTACAAACAAATTTGAGAATTCTGATGAAATTAGAGTTCCTATTTTATCCCAAGACATTTATACACTACCGTGTGAAAGTTATCTGAAAATTGAGGGAAAGTTTGATGGGGAAACAAAAACTGTTGGAACAAATACTGTTGGAACAAAATTGATCAAAAATGCTTTTGCATATTTGTTTGATGAAATACGTTTCGAAATAAACGGTGTGGAAATTGAAAAGGTGCGAGATGTAGGAATAACCAGCACTTTAAAAATGTGGACTACTCTATCGGAAAGTGAATCGGATACAATTGAAGCATCTGGGTGGTCAACTAATGGTTCTACAAACATATGGAACAATGAGACAAAAGTATTTTCAGCATGCATTCCTCTAAAATTATGGATGGGTTTCTTTGAAATGTATACTAAAATGTTGATTAATTGTAAACAAGAATTAATCCTATTACGTACACGCGAAGATACCAATATTTACAAAGGTGATGGAGGAAAATTGACATTAGAACAAATTACATGGCATGTGCCTCATATTAGCATTAGTGATCAAGCAAAAATTAATCTGTGGAAAAATATGAATCTCAACAGGAATATTGAAATTGCATTTAGAAAGTGGGAGCTGCATGAAATGCCGTCCTTGAAATCAGGAAATAATGAAAGATGGGCTATTCGTACTTCTACACAACTAGAGAAACCACGTTTTGCAATATTAGCATTTCAAACGAATAAAAGACATGTTGGTGAGGAGGATGCTAGCAAATTTAATCATATTAATTTGAGAAACTATAAATTATATTTAAATTCAGATTCCTACCCTTACGATAATCAATCATTAAATTTCGAAACAAATAAATATGCAATTGCATATCAAGCTTATAGTAATTTTCAAAAAATTTACTACAATAGAATTGAGAGTGGTCCTCTCCTAGACTTTTCTTCTTTTAAAGATTCTCCCATTTTTATTATTGATTGTTTAAAACAAGATGATGCAATTATCGGTGGTACTGTTGATGTTCAAGTTGAATTTGAAGCGGATAAACCATTTCCAGAAAAAACTGTTGCGTATTGTTTAATCATACACGATTGTAAGTTTGAATATAATCCAATTAGTGGGATGGTTCGCCGTATTGTATAAAATGATTGTTGAAACATTCATTTACTAGTAGTCGTTTACAGTTGGTTCGCAAGTTTAGTTCGGCTTTGGAAAAAAAATGATAGTTATTGACTTGCAAGGGGTTTACGTTTGTAATAAATTCATCGTTAAAGAATTAGCTGCTTACAATGGAAAAGGAATAACTCATATACTTTTCAAACCACCGTTTGATAAAACATTTTTATCAAATAAAGATTTAAAACAAACTTTGTGGTTAGAAAAACATTATCATGGTTTGGATTGGAGTGATGGATCTGTCAGTTTGGATGAATTAACAAACATTTTAAAAAAGTTTGAATGTGAAAACGATGTGATTTATGTTAAAGGAAAGCAGAAGTATAGATTTTTAAAACAATACCTGACTAACATCTTGGAATTTCCTAATGAAAACGAGTTTTCACTGAGAGACTATTGTGTTAAACCAAAATGTGTATATCATAAAAAAGAATTTGGACATTGTGCTTTATCAAATGTAGATATTATTTTTAATTATGTAGAGAAATATTATACTTGTCAATAAATTATAAAATATATTGTTTGTATTTTTATTTTTATATAACATTTAATAGTGGGGTATAGAGTATAAAAAGCAAGTAACCATTTGGAACAGATATTAGATTTTCTTTCTTTTCAAACTTTCGATCAGGTTTTAATTATTTTAATAATGAATCTAAAAGGTATTTATATAAAGTAATAATATATATTTTTAATTTTATAAAAGTTACATTTCAGAGGAATTTATAGCAGTTGGAAAATATTTTGTATGTTATTCAGATTATCAATCACCTCCTCCAAGACTTTTTTGTACACCATCACCACCTAAAGAATATATTAAGACGTGCCCTTCTTGTTTTCATTTAATTAATGATTCTTTTAGTTTCTTTATGGTTAGATGTATGGATGCATGCTTTACTGTCTACAGAGAAAATATTCAAAAAGAAAAAATTGTTTGTGAAATTTGTAAGAAAGATGTTTTACAATTTGTGTTAAAAGTGTAATCAAAATATTATGTTTTTTAATAAAATGTAATAATAAAAATATTAATTGATTAAATTCCAGTTTAATTTTAAAAAAATGTGTATTAATGTGTATTACATTTTTATTAAACAAAAGGTTAAACACACTAGATTGCGTAATTATAGTTGTAAATGTTTATCTGGATAAAACATCAATTTGATTTAATGTGAGATAAATCCTTGGTATGTATTTTATGAAAGTACATTAACATGAAACATTGTTGCAGTTCTGTTAGCCTGTGTATATAAACGGGTTAGTTGGCAAATTATACTCATTCACAACTCATACACGAGATTTCTTGTGCATCATTTCATTTGTATATAAATAAATTCTTTTATTATTACATAAAAAAAAGGTAAGTTGTTAATTTTTAACAAAATAAAGAATACAAGTATTGTTTATTTTAGATGTTTTGGAAGAACATTTTGTTTTTGGAAGGTGTTGCTTGTTTATTCAAAACGAGTGTTTTAAAAATATTTAGTGATAGAGGATTTAAAGTAGATTTTTCCGATTACAAAGAAGATGTAGAAAAAGATAAAATTTATTTAAATAAAAAGAATAACCATGAAATTGATTTAATGTACATTTTGAAAAAAATTTTAAATTTCTTGACAAAAAACGATTACGATATTTTTGATAGAACTCCATTTTCTTCTCTTTTTTACTCAATTATTTTTGATATTTTAAAAAATGAAAGAAATTTAGATTTTGAAAAAGATAGTCGAATGTTTATACAAAAATATTTAGATAATTTATTTATTGATCAAGAATTAAATGAACAATTAAAACAAAATTTTAATGTATTAGTATTTCTAGCGTCTGGGGATTTAGAAAAGGTTGTAGACCGAATGGTTAAAAGAAATAATGGAATAGATGTTTTTTCAAAGAATTACGTAATCGTGCAAAATTTTGTTTTTGAACATATAGCTAATAAATTTAAATGGGAAATAATTAGAGTTGAGGGATCAGAGGATATTCCATTAATTATAAACAAAATTGAAAATATTTTAAGTAATCTATCAAAATAGATATTAAAAAAACACTATTAAATTTTTTTACAGAATGTTAAAATTTATAAAAATTCATCCAAATGCTCACATACCAACTAGAGCAACACCTTTATCTGCTGGATTAGATTTGTACAGCATTGATGAAATTATTATTCCAAAAATGGGGAGAGCATTAGTTGGAACAGGCCTTAAAATTATGGTTCCAGAGGGTTGTTATGGAAGAATAGCTCCAAGGTCAGGATTAGCAGCTAAATATTCAATTGATGTTGGAGGTGGTGTAATTGACAGAGATTTTACCGGAGAAGTAAAAATTATTTTGTTCAACCATTCCAATGTTGATTATAAAATAAATTATAACGATAAAATTGCGCAATTAATATGTTGTAAAATTGAGTACCCCAATTGTATTGAGGTAAATGAATTAGAAAAAACATTTAGAGGAGAAGGTGGTTTTGGTTCAAGTGATAAATAAAAGTTTTCATCTATTATTTTTTTTTTTTTTGTTTGTTTACATTTTAACAAAATCATAAATGTGTTTTTGCTTTCATATTTTAAAAATTGATTAAAAAGATATTTAGAATTTCTAAATTCTTACATTTCTGAAATCTTAAATTGTTTCGACAAATAAATATTTTTTATTATTAATTTATTTTTTAATTACCTTTAAACAGACATCCTGTGTGTGTGTGCTTAGTCTATAGTTTGGAAAACGTATGCAACCCGATTCGGAAATGTCATACATTTTTTTTTAAATCTTTCAATTAAATTGGTCAACGAGGTGGGAAAAACAATATTTAAATATTTACTTTGTTGCAACCCGATTCGCAAAATGTTTTAAGTAAATTGTTCAAAGAGGTCGCGTTGAATTTACAGTCTATGAACCGCAAGTGAGCAGTCTATGGTTTGGAATGTAGGCAACCGTCACAGTACGAGTACGACACCCGCAAATCATATCTACTATAATAGATGTGAAGTATAACAATTACGGTAGTCCGAAGAAAAATTCAAATTTAAAAAAATAATTATGAGTTGATTGTAAATACAGTATACCTGTTACTCAATTTAATTAACTAAGAATTAAAATGATAGCATGTATGTTTAAAAAGTATTAAAATATCTTATTGGTGCCGCTTTTTTTTTAAATATTAATTTTAACCAAATAATAAATTAAACGTTTCTGATATTTGCCATTCAAAAATAATTAACTCTTAACTTGAAACAAAACAAAAGAATTATATATGAAAAAACAAATTTAGTAGAAAAAAATATACGCCTTGTACTTTTCTTTTATATTGTGTATATATTTAATTTAAATGAAATACAATAATATGCTGTATATATAAAATTACCGCATATTTTAAAAATGTATAATCGTTTGTACGATTTTTCCTAATAAATTTCAGCGTTAAAAATATAGTTCAAGCAGATATGATAGCTATAATATTGTTAAATGTGTAAATGCCTCCTTAAAATTAAATAATTACAAATGAATTGCTAATTAATTACCACGAATTCTAAAATATTAATTGAAAATTATAGTATTGTGTAACTATTGAGCAAATTGCGTAAGTAATTAATATAATTAAGTAAATTAAATTGAATTTAGCAGCAAAACCGATTCAGGTAGATAATAAGATGACTGCAATCTGATGGCAAAATTGAAAAACAAAGCACAAACAGCAATTTTAAAAATTATCAATAACTCGCGCTTGTTTATTGCTATTTAGCAAGTTTAAAATTGGTAGAAATACATATAGAATTTATTTAAATTTTCCCAGGGATGTTTATAACAACAATTATTAACAAAAACGAAATTCTTAAAAGAAAGTAAATAAATGAATTGAGCCGAAAATTGTATTTTAACTCGTTAAAAAATGGATGATATATTAAAAACACGCTTGTTCGACAATTACAATGCAATAAATTGTGAATATAATAAATTCAATAGGTGCGTGTAGATTTAAACGTTAAACAACACTTGTTACATTAATTTAGAATTATTGCTGAATTAAATGATCGCTCAGGGAGTGGGTTTAGATTTAGATTGATAATTGTTCTCGCGACGTAAAGAAAACGCGTTTAGCGTGAGTATTTATCGCAATTTAATTAAATACGTTGAACATCAGTTGTTTTTGAGGTTTAATAAAGTTGTTATCGGGGCGGTTCGTTTGGCTATTTTGATTGACTTACCCGCCACGTAACTTTCGGTTTAGCTCAGTGTTTGATACTTTGTTTAACGTTATTTGTAGCACTTACCTTTGGTTTGTAGATTTTGGCTGGAATTGCGGCTCTAAATCGATCTGATACCTCTGGATGATGGCTATCTGCTTCTTTGGGCAGCAAGGCTTATGGTTCACTCGCGATTTGTTTGATTTATTTATGAATAAAAAAATATCTAATGTATTTTCTTCCTGGTAGGAATTCCCTACGCAGCTTTTATTTATAACAAATAACGAATGTGGAATATATACAAAAATATTACAAATAAAAAAAAGAAAGGAAGGAATTTAGTTATTAAAATAAGATTGAATTGAGCGAAATTCACAGTTACGACACTTTGCGAACGAAAAAAAAAAAAAATGAACTGTGACGCGGCTTGGGAACTGGTTTTAAAATTAAAAATGCAGTTGATTTGCGATGGATAAAAGTGCAAGTGATTACTTTGAATGTCGAGACACCACTGATAATGTTTCGCAGATTTTTATTCCAGGTCGGGATGCATCCCCTTTCTTATCTAGTGAGGGTGTTATCTACATGGTTCTGATTGGACCGTTTGAATCCCGCCTTTCTTCAAGGGGCGCTGTTGGTCTTCCTCATTGCTTCCCTCTAAGGTCATTTTGGTGAACCGTTCATTTTTCAGTTAAATGACTGTTTTGTAGAGGGCGCAAGCTTTATTGTTTTTTTTTTGTCGAATTGTTGCATTTTTAATTTTTGTTAATTTTATTTACATATTATTGATAGGCTGTTTCTCGTGTATCGTAAACGTGAATGTAATTATGTGATGTGACTTTTTACAAATTTAATTGATCCTTGTATTATTCATTGTGAATTATAATATACGATTTTGGCGTTTTCATTTGGACAGCATAAGTTGATTATTATTATTTTTCTCTCATCTGGTCATTGTTTATATAAATTAATATTTAGATTTAAAACTAATTAAATTAAAATAATTAGTGGGTAAATATTTTGTTATTTCCGCAAGTGTTTGGGTACGCTTGTAACGGTTCCGGTTCGAATTTCGGAACCCGGCAGCTGAACCGTTGAAAAGTCGTGCCCTCGCAAGATAGTTCGTCGGGGCAACCCAAAAAGATCTGGAGATGCCATCGGGAGATCCGGAAAGAGTTTTCTTTTCTGTATGAGCGTTCGATTTGCATGGAATTCTCAAGCAGGGAGATATGGTTTGGAACGCGAAGAGCACCGCAGTTGCGGCGGTGTCCGGATCTTCCCCTCGAACCTTGAAAATCCAGGAGAGGGCCACATCGAGTATCCTGCCGGTTCTTACCCATATCCGCAGCAGGTTTCCAAGGTGAACAGCCTATAGTCGATAAAATAATGTAGGTAAGGGAAGTCGGCAAATTGGATGCGTAACTTCGGGATAAGGATTGGCTCTGAGGACCGGGGCGTGTCGGGCTTGGTCATGAAGCTGGCTGACGTGCCGGGCCTGGGCGAGGGGACGCCCGATCCGAGCTCGATCCCGTGCCTTGGCCTCCCGCGGAACTTCCTTGCTGCAAGGCCCGCGTGTGTGCCATCGGTGGCTCTGCTGCTGGCGTGCGTGTGCATGGCGTGCATTGCGGTGCAGTGCTCTGAATGTCAACGTGACGAAATTTGAGCAAGCGCGGGTAAACGGCGGGAGGAACTATGACTCTCTTAAGGCTCTCTGGGTCAAAAGCGTTTAGAGGATTTTATTAAGTGTACTTTTGGGAGCCACATCCACACCGAGCTTTTGGCAAGTCTACGACCACCTCCTAGTAGCCTTTTACATCTAAGGCGGGTGAGAGTCGGGCAACTTAGTGTAATTTTACACCCACGGCTAACGGTCGAGGCGGGGGCCTAAGACAGGGACTTACAGTCCTTTTCAGGATAGTAGAATAGTGCTTAGCGCCCTATAATCAAGTCCAACTTGGACCAAAGCAGCACGCACCACTGCTTAGACTACATTCTAATATCATTACACATTAATCTATACTTAATCCTATTTATAAGTTTTTAATTTATATTATATTTTTAAGTGTGTCGGTCATTGCTTTAAGCAACTCAATAATAAGGTGGATAACTAACCTAAAATGGAAGAGGGTCAGGGAATAAATACCTTGGCCCCACCACCTGCCCAAACCTGCTCTATGGCAGAAGCTACTATTACCTCGACAGGTGGCTACACGTGTCACTGTAGGAGGACACTTGCGACAGCGGGCGGCCTCAAACGTCATCAGAGGGAAGCCTGTAGGGGAATCCGCTCTAAATCTACCTCGAATAAAAACTGTCCCCTTTGTGGGGGGGAATTTAATACATACATGGGTATGAGGCAGCATCAGCTGCTAGCCCACCCTATAGAATACAATAACGAGTTAGAAAATAACAGCGATGTTAAAAGGATCGCATGGAACCCGATCCAGGTTTATCATACGCCGGTAGAAGAAATCAAATATAGTAGTAAGGACATCAATAAACATCTGTCCAGAGTATTGGAAAGGAACGCAGACTCAATCAAATGCAAGAGGAGGGAAAAAGCATATATTATGATGCTTAGTCAGATGCAAGAAGAGGCGGAGCAGGCATTGGACACAATTGGTAACGATGATGTTTCCTCTCACAGTCATCTTCCCCAGACTCCTCCCCACACCATCAATGCTGTAACCGAAACATACTCTAATTATGAATCGCCACCTATACCACTACCAATACCACATATTATAATTCCTCCCTCGGCAGCTGTGTCGCCATCCCCATCTCCCCCCTTATCACCCGATCCCGGTCCTCCTTCCGAAGAACCAGATGGTTACCCAATCAGACAAGGTATAATTGAAGCAATTCCCAATATTCCAACTGAGTGGAAACTAGCAGAAGGGGTTGTGTTTAAATTAAACCAAGAGGCTCAAGAGGCGCTGGATACATTCCTTGATAAAATATATACATCTATTGGCCTACCAGAAGGCCTAGACAGGAGCCTCGTAATAAGCGGAAACAATGCTGTATAAAAAATGCCAAGAACTTCACAGTAAGAACAAAACAATGCTGGCAAACAAAATCATTGACGGCGAGGACCTCTTTACCGACGACATACTTCCACCTATAACCGACGTCCAAAACCACTTTAAGGACATCCTAAGTATTGATTCGCACCCTGATTACACCGTAGTAAACAATGATACCACAGAGATAAACCATTATAAACCAATTTTAGCGAAGTGGAGCAGGCCATTGCTAGTTGCAAAAGTCATGCAAGAGGCCCGGATAACATAAACGTCAAGGATCTTGTCAGACTGAATTCGACGGTGCTTACAATATTTATAAACGGGATGACCCTCTTGGGTTACGTCCCCTCCCCCTCTGCGGGAGACTCCGACTATATTGCTCCCTAAGAGCGACCAAGATAAACATCTTGTATCTAATTGTCGACCAATTACAATAGCATCGATAATCATTCGGATATCTGGGTTAGAAGGCTAAATAACTTAAACCTTCACTAAACACAAACAGGCGTCATGGAGGACGGGGGGGCGTTTCGACATCAAAAATCAAAATTACAAGAGGAGTTAAGCAAGGGGACCCTCTTTCACCCTTACTGTTTAACCTAGTTCTTGATGAACTGCTGAGAGAACTTGATCCGGCTTTGGGGCTACCATTACACCGGGACATTCACATCAGTGCCTTAGCATATGCTGACGACCTCTTAATCATGGGACCGGGGAGACTAGAAGTAGCGACCACCTTGAAATGCACCGCATTCTTTCGCAGAAAGGGTCTAGACCTAAACGCAAAGAAGTGCTACAGTTTCGGTGCGGGGAAGGTCCCTGGGATGAGACAGCTCTAAACAATTTCCAAAAGCACTTATAACATCCACGGCACCCCTATTAAACAGCTTGGGATGGGGGAATTGAAATGCCTAGGATCGATGTTTTCTGTAATTGGCAACTCCGGGCCGGACCTAAGTACTCTCCACAACCAAATATCACGAATAAGGGCTGCAAACCTTGGGCCCCACCAAAAATTGACGCTCTTAAAATACCATCTTATATCTCGATGGATTCACAAGCTACAATCACCCCTCATGACGAGGAAACTACTTAACGAGGCTGAAATGGTCCTCAGAAAAGCTGTCAGGGGGATCTGCCACCTCCCCCCCAATTGTAGTACGGCCTACTTACACGCCGCCCTCAACGATGGCGGTCTCGGGCTGTTCTCGTTCAAAGAAAGGATACCAGCTATACTTCTTAACCGCCTGGCCAAAATCAACGGACCAGCGGGGAGTATAAATGATGCATTAAGACAGGCCACCGAACATCTAATCGTATCAAAAGGCAATACAACGGTTATCTTAGATGTCGGCATTCATTGGGAGGGTCCCAGAACCCTGCACACTAGCTGGATGAATAATCAATTAGTCTACAACAACGAGCAAGTTATTACAGCCGTCCAACATCTGCACCCCGGTACAAGAGTCGAAGTCTATCCTATCATAATTGGCGCTCGGGGGACCTGGTGCGACGACAACAACTTTGCCACAACTATCCTAGGGATTAAACATCTAGAACAAGCAAAGATTATACAAGACACAATATTGGGTAGCATTTTCACAAACAATCATTTTAGTCGGGCCGTATGGGTAAATTAACCAAGGAGCAGGACCACCAAATTAATATGGGGGAGGAGCTTAATTCGGGGGCCTGATTGTAACACTCAGAGGCCCTCTACGCTAAGGGCCCAATACCCCTGGCGACGTACTGCCTTGCACCAAAGTTCGAAAAACAGTCTAATGCAATAGAAAACTTAATACGTAGCCAAATGCCTCGTCATCTAATTAGTGACGCGCATGAATGGATTAACGAGATTCCCACTGTCTCTACCCACTATCTAGCCAAACCACTGCCAAGGGAACGGGCTTGGAAAAATTAGCGGGGAAAAAAGACCCTGTTGAGTTTGACTCTAGTCTATCACTGTAAGGAGACATGAGAGGTGTAGCATAAGTGGGAGGGGGCTCTGCCGTCGAATCTGAATTACCACTACTTTCATCGTTTCTTTACTTACTTGGTTAGGCGGAACGCGTGCGCCGTTCGCTAACCGCGGCGGTCTGCACGGTGTTCTCGAGCCCTCCTGATGACTCGTCGTTACGATAGTAATCCTGCTCAGTACGAGAGAACATTTGGTTCACGCACTCGCTCGATCGGGCGGTGGTGCGAAACTACCATCCGTGGGATTATGCCTGAACGCCTCTAAGGCCGTATCCTGTCTAGTCAAAGAAGGCAACGTGTTACGTTACACCGCGAGCCAATGATTAGCCCTAGAGCAGTAACGTTGGAGCTCGCTTTACAAAGGACAAAATTTTGCTTGAAGAAAAAATTTAAAAAAAAAAGCAAATGCAAAAGAAAATAATCACGTTCACTCGAATTCGTTATAGCAACCAGTATCCTCCCTTAAAGTAGGCTTACCCTGCTGTCAGCCGATAGAGTGGCTGGGTTCAAAGTTGTAAAGGAGCGCCACGAGCTTAAAATTAAAGTCTACTCTCAGGAAGGTTGGGAGGTAAAAGCTCGAAACCTATGTTGTTAAATAAAACGAATGAGTAACCAAAGAAATAAGATATTTAATTCCAAACGCAGTGAATTATATTCTAATACAAGAACAACAAAACAAAACAAGATATTCAATTAATAATAGTAGTTCAAAATAATCAATAAAGTACTATAATAGTAATTCAAAATATAATAATGTCACGATGAATGAACAAGGAAACTAATTCGATGGTAATAGTTCACAATACAATCTTATACATAACAATAAATTCAATAGTAGTAATTCCAAATACATAATATGGCAATCAATAAGTTAAATAGTAATAATTCAAAATAGTAGATAAATTCAATAGTAATAATTCAAAATCTAATTATCACCCCTTAGACGTAACATAAATTCTACGGCCTGAGTACAGAATTTACACAGAATATTGACGTCAGTTATATCGTCAAAAAAAAATAACGTAATATTACTTAGGTAAAAAAAAAGAATAAATATTGAATCCCTTAAACTCACCACCCTGGTATGAGGGGGGTTGCAATATACACTGGCTAAGTAAGGTATGAACGTACTCACCGAATATCCGTTGACCTGCGGCAAGCGCTTACTGCAGATCCCACGTCGTTAACCTACAACAAAATTTACACAACGCGAGAACTGAGCCGGTGTAATTACTGATAAACTGGTGACTTTAAGTTAACACGTTAAGTAATATAAGGTAACTATATAATATGCAAACTAAAAGATCAACACGGTAATAAGATGTAATGATCAACTACGGACGTATAACTGACTCAATCTCAACCTGAATAATATAACATGAACATAAAACTGACTAACGTAACTAGATTGAAACTGAGTGTCAAACTAAACTGAACTTTAATAATATATATGCTTAACTGAACTGAATAGCATAATCTGAACATGAATGACATATGTTTAAACTGAAACTGAGTAACGTAGACTAAACATAAATTATGTACGTTTTTAACTGAACTGAAAACGTAAACTGAGCATAAATGATATACGTTTAATTGAACTGAGAGACATAAACTAAATGTGAACGTTATACTTTAAACTGCAACGGAATAACATGAACAAATACAGTCCCCTGAATTAAAAGAGCTGCAGTGCGCTAACGCCTTCTTCTGCCGTGTCTGTCAATCCCTCCGATCAGCTGAGCGAACACCACGATGATATGGTCCACAGGCTACGATTACGTCTGCACCCCTGGCGGAATGACGTTTCGCAGTGGACTAAGGCCAACTGAAGGACAGGCTCCGTAATCAACACGGGTATCCAATTTGACTGAAGTATGAACAAACGAAGGAAGAAAAGAAGCCAGGTGGAAAACCTGGACGAAAACAATATTAGAATCTCATACGCCTGAATATTCAATTAAGGATGTAACAAGAAATGCAACACCTACCTTCCTGTCCCGGCTCCTTTTAGGTTAAGTCTGCACGTGGAAGTAAATCCGTCGAAGACGATGGAAATCTCGCAACACCCAAATTCAATGCCAAAAACAACGCACCACGCTGGAGAATTCCAGTACACGGGTTCAATATAATAGGCCACTACTTCGGCTAATTATTTCATTACAAACTGAAACTATATGAACACGTGCGTTACACTGCATAGAACAACAATAAGAATAAAAGGAAGCGGAAATGAGAACCTAATACGGTTTAATAGTGCCCTCTGTCAGAGAGATCAATTATAAATATGTAAATGAGGTTGCCGATATTACGCATCCTTAATCGAATTAAATCAATGCGCCGAAAAGTAACAGCACTAAGAGATAAGACGGAGAATAAAAGGCAGTGCAGTTTTGCACCGTAACAAACGATACCTTTAGGAGTTCCGGGAGCCAAAAGGCTCTAAACCATATGACTATACTAGGCGTGCGGTGTTCCCACCGCGCGTCGCACTGGCCCTTAAATAACCTGGTTGTGATGACTGGCGGACGACCGGATATTTCGGCTCGTCTTTGCCTCATCTCGATAGGTCGACTATCGGTCCATATTTCGATGTCGAAACTCGGAATTGTTTGTAGACCGACTTATGTACCTAGCAGGGTGTTGTTCCCGGCAGAGCAGTTACCACGCTGCGATCTGTTGGGACTCTGCCCTTTGCTTGGGGATTCGTCACGATGTTTTATACTTCTTGGGTACGACGATGATGCGTTTTATTAATTCGAGCCGTTTTCATCACACATCGTGTGTTGTTGTTGTCGTTGTTGTTTGCACATGTGTCTGCATGTGACACGAGCATAGGCTTGCTTTGTCATCGAATTGACATTTTTTATATAACAATTTCTAAAGTTAAACACGGACTCGCTCGACCCAATTTTGATAGGTAGCGCCGAATAAAAAAATTAAAAAGATCCCAAATATGCACAGGTGGAGATACGAACTTTTAAGGGTAGTTAAAGAAAACCTTTAAGTAATTTTTAGTGATATTTCTAGACCTCATCGAATTGACATTTTTTATATAACAATTTCTAAATTTGAACACGGTTTCCCTCGACCCAATTTTGATAGGTAGCGCCGAACAAAAAAATTAAAAAGACCAAAATATGCACCGGTGGAGGTACGAAATTTTAAGGGTATTTAGAAAAAACATTAAAGTAATCTTTAGTGATATTTGTAGACCTCATCGAATTGACACTTTTTATATAATAATTTCTAAAATTAAAATTTATATTTAAAATATTATTCATATTCAATAATTTGAACTTTCGTTCCAAATTATTTAGAAACTTGATTTTTTACTTATAATATACAGTATTATGTTATAAACAATTAAGTATCATTATCAATTTCTTCCTCTTCAATGTCATATCGTGTTTGAGAAGCGATGTAATATTAATTTTATAAAAAACAACTACCTACACACGTGAAATAGACACAAATGGCACTGACTACGAATTGACTGATAATGATACAACTATTTTCCATTTTAAATAAGTAAGTAAATCAGATATTACAAAATAAATAATTTTGTTCTACAATATCAGACAAATTTTATAAATATTCTGATTAATGTTTTTTTTCAGAAAATCGCAAATTATGAGGATTGACACTATCATAGAAACATTTGTCTGGGTTTTCTGTAACTGCCCTATTTTTTTTTTAATATTTACAAGTGTGTTTTAAGTGCGTTTTTATTTTATGTTTATGCGTGCTGCTTGAAAGTAGTGCGCTCGACTCCGCGATACTGCATACGGGTTCGCTCGACCCAATTTTGATAGGTAGAGCCGAATATAAAAATCAAAAAGACCAAAAATATGCAGGAGTGGAGATACGAAATTTTGAGGGCAGTTAGAGAAAACATTGATCTAATTTTTGGTGATACTCCCAAACCTCATCGAGTTTGAATTTTTTATATAACTCTATCTAAAGTTAAAATTTGTATTTAAAATATTATTCATATTCAAAATTGTTTAACTTTTATTCTATAATATTTAGAGACATGATTTTTTAACCATAACGTACAGTATAATGTTATAAACAATTTTATATAATATTATATTGATAGTACATCTATAACCTATGTAAAAAATTATTTAACATTGCGCGTGAAATGCCGTAAAATCGTTGTTTTCTAAATCGATCAAGTTTAAGCGTTAATTGCGAATAATATAGAGGGTTAAAAAATATAAATATACAAGATCTAAAGGGTTTCATGTATCTACAATCGAGTGGATATGTTCTTTTTCCAAAATTTTGAATTTAATTTTTTTTCCTGAAAACCCCCCCTGGCGCTCGCGCTCGGATTTGGCACACTGTGCGGCGTGCGAAAAATTTATATGTGGCGGTCGGTCGGTGTGCACGATGCTAAAAGCGTTATTCGGTACTGGTGTGGGAGAAACCTAATGTCGAACGTTTTAACTTCGGTTCGCTTTATTTCCACTCGCCGATGCGTCCTTTCTTATCGAGTAAACGAATTAACAAATATTATATTTTAATATAATAAAATTAATTTTTGCCGTTATTCGGTACCTATGTGCGAAAAACCTATGTGAGGCGGCCGGTCGGTGTGCACGGTGCGAGAAACGTTATTCGGTACCGGCATGCGAAAAACTTATATGTGGCGGTCGTTCGGTGTGCACGATGCTAAAAGCGTTATTCGGTACAGGCGTGCGAAAAACTTATATGTGGTATTATATAGTCGGTCGGTCTGCACGGTACGAGAAGGGTTATTCGGTACCTGTGTGCGAGAGACGCGGTGCACGGTGCGATGAGCGAAATTTCGATGGACGCAAATAAAGTCGAGTCTTTTATTTCGGTTCTCTTCGAACTAGTGAATATTGGCAGGGCTACAGGCGAAACGAAGAAAAAATCTCCTTCCGTTATTCAGTACTTGTGTGCGAGAGACATATGGTGGTGCACGGTGCGATGAGCGAATTTTCGATTTACGCAACTAAAGTGAAAAGTGGAAGATTGAAAAAGAACGACGCGGCGATCAGTTTATGTATATATATATCGCAAAGAAACGCCGCAATAGATATTCTTTTGGCTATAATAAACTGTTGCATGGGTAAAATAAAAATAACTTGTTTAACAATTTTGGCCTATGCGACGAACGGAGAGACGAACGACGAACAACGGCGGGCGGCGACACACGGCAACGTGCAGCAAAAACGCGACACAACACCAGTGTAGTGTACTGCCATTATACAGGGTCCTGCAACAGTGCGTCAAGCTTTCCTAGCGCCTTTCTCGTAAGAGGTAGAAAAAAATGTTTCATATATAAATTTATTGAATTAAAAATCTCTATGCCGTAAAATTATTTTAAAATATACAGGGTGTCCCAATTTTGCGTTATAACAAAAGCAAACATTTTTTTAAATGGAACACCCTGTATATTTTTTCATTTTATAATTTGGATAGTATTTTATAACTTAAACCTTTTTTTGGTTTTTAATTTCGATAAGGCATTTCCGAGTTATTGACGTTTTTCTGAAAAAAATGTAAAAAGCGGAGGTTCACAAAAAAAATTATTCTGATGTTGTATTTAAAATTTAAGAAATTTTCTTTTTCCTATGGAACCCTGCCTTTGTATCAGACACGCCATTTTCTAAAATTTCAAATTGTCGTAACTCTTTTTTTTAAATGGAATCCTATATTTTTTTAAATTTTATATTATTCTACATCTAATTTTCTACAAAAAATGTTAAGCATACCCTATACCTAAAAGTGATAATTTTCAAGATTTAAAAGAATTTATATTTCAAACGGTCCTTGAATGCGAATTTGTTTTTGAATAGATAGCCATGACTGAAAAAAATGCATCTGTCAATTAAACAATTAGTTTGACATGTAAATGGGAGGTGTGAATTACAAAAAACAAAAGAAGAAAGCCTATCATCAACGAGGAACCAAAAAGGCATTGGTGAAGGAACTGGCATAAGCGAGAGGTCAGTACAAAGCATTCTGAAGAAAAATCGATATCAAGCATATCATATTCAGCTACATAAAGAACTGAGTAATACTGATTTTCAATTTCGTTCCGAATTTTGTTTCTGGGGAAGACAGAAAATACAGGAGGATCTTTCGTTTTTCCAATATATTTTATTCACGGATGAGGCGTCAACCCATAACAACGGATCTGTCAATAGGTACAATTTTCACTATTATTCAACTAATAATCCGCATGTTATGAGACAAGTTGATCATCAGCATTGAATGTCTGGGGCGGAATTTTTGGAAACCATGTTGTAGGTCAACATTTCTTCGAGGGCCATCTCAGTAGGTCTATGTATTTGTACTTCTTGCAAATTGAATTACCCGGAACGTTAGCTAATGTACCCTAACTAACAAGAAACAGGGTGTGGTTTTAACAAGACGGAGCACCTGCCCAATTTTCACAAGACGTTCATTTTTCCCAACCAGTGGATTGGTAGGAATGGACCCACCAAATGACCTGCTAGATCTAAGGATCTAACAAAACCTGAAATTGTTTATAAGGAATCACCAATAGCACTGAATATCATATGCTTGATATCGATTTTTCTTCAGAATGCTTTGTACTGACCTCTCGCTTATGCCAGTTCCTTCACCAATGTCTTTTTGGTTCCTCGTTGATGATAGGCTTTTTCTTTTGTTTTTTGTAATTCACACCTCCCATTTACATGTCAAACTAATTGTTTAATTGACAGATGCATTTTTTTCAGTCATGGCTATCTATTCAAAAACAAATTCGCATTCAAGGACCGTTTGAAATATAAATTCTTTTATATCTTGAAAATTATCACTTTTAGGTATAGGGTATGCTTAACATTTTTTGTAGAAAATTAGATGTAGAATAATATAAAATTTAAAAAAATATAGGATTCCATTTAAAAAAAAGAGTTACGACAATTTGAAATTTTAGAAAATGGCGTGTCTGATACAAAGGCAGGGTTCCTCAAAAGTGAAAATTTTTAACACTGGTACATAAACAGTACTTATGACCAACCATAGGAAAAAGAAAATTTCTTAAATTTTAAATACAACATCAGAATAATTTTTTTTGTGAACCTCCGCTTTTTACATTTTTTTCAGAAAAACGTCAATAACTCGGAAATGCCATATCGAAATTAAAAACCAAAAAAAGGTTTAAGTTATAAAATACTATCCAAATTATAAAATGAAAAAATATACAGGGTGTTCCATTTAAAAAAATGTTTGCTTTTGTTATAACGCAAAATTGGGACACCCTGTATATTTTAAAATAATTTTACGGCATAGAGATTTTTAATTTAATAAATTTTTATATGAAACATTTTTTTCTATCTCTTACGAGGAAGGCGCTAGGAACGCTTGACGCACTGTTGCAGGACCCTGTATACGTTACGTTTAAGTCGTCCGGCGTGTTTTTAGTTTTATCTCTTGGGGAAACTCGAGGTCTCAATGTGTCACTAAGCTGCTACTTCTAGTATTATATTATATTTGTCTCTCGCCACCATATATCGTGTGTTGAATATAAAATTACGGCCTCACGTGTCTGGACAGTTCGATGGCGTTTATGCACTGTTGCATAAAAACTCTAACAGGTAGTTTGAACCTGTCCGAATAGCACGTTCGTGGGACCCATAACGCGTGCACTGTACGTGTATGGCCCTTATGCGAGCAGCGTGTTTGACTGGAACACGTAATTGACATAAAAACAGTCACCACCAACAACAACTGCTGCATGCAGCACATCTCTATCGACACACTAGTTTTTAGTTTTATCTCTTGGGGTAACGCGAGATCTCAGTGTTGCACCAATCTGCTACTCTATTATAATATATAATAAGATGTGTGTGGTTTGTGTGTCGGTTGTGCCTTCGATGTATTAAATAAAACGATGAACGATAGACGACCGGCGGGCGGCGAGAAGCGGAATTGGCAGCAAAATCGCGCAGCTTTAGAACCAGCACTACGACGTTAGGGACCACCAAACCATGTAGCGAGGATGGAGAGGGAGTCCTACACGGGTGTAACAACCAAAGTTCGTCAGGGAAGAACGTAAGTGGGAATGGAGTTCAGGCGCAGGTTCAAGCAGGGCGACCCGCTTTCGCCTCTTATCTTCAACCTTACCATCGAACCTCTCCGGGAGGAGCTTGAGGCGGACGAAGAAGGACTAGAGGTAGGAGGCGAACGTCTCAGATGCCTTGCATTCGCAGACGATTTACTAATAGTAGGAAGAGATGCAGCGGGGGCGCAACAGAGGCTTGGGCGAGTGGATTGTTACCTTGGAGAGTTGTGCATAAAGGTGGCAAGACTCTGGGGAGAGCGAAGAGTCTGCCCTTGAAGCCATGGTGGTATTTGTTTCCTCACTACATCTACTGGTTAACGGCACAGATTACCCCTGTGTCTGTCCTCCTGGAGTTGAGTCAGGAGCTCAGAACCAGAGTGCGCAGTATACCGCCAATGGACTAATACACTGTGACCAGCTGAACGGTGGATTAGGTTTCCTCAGGTTCGAAGTAAGCGTTATGGCGGCAACTCTATCAGGCGGCCTTAAAATGAGGAACGTACAGGAGATTGATGCAATAATGTCATCTCTGGCCTAAGCAAACAAACTTGACTTACGGCTTGAATAAATAGCTAAGGTCATGCGGATCAATCTCCCACTAAATGCCCAAACTAAAACTAACAAGGTTAGGAGGCGCTAGTCATGGACAGTGGAAGTGAAAATCTCGCACAGCGATTAACTTCAGCAACGTCAGGGCTTAACTCAACCTCAAGTTATTTCTATCATGAGTAAAATAGATGAAATAGGTCCTAAGGTTATCTTAACATGGAAAGTAGAGCCCATAGGCTCGAACGAATAGCCAAATGCCTCGTCATCTAATTAGTGACGCGCATGAATGGATTAACGAGATTTCCTCTGTTCCTACACACTATCTAGCGAAACCACTGCAAAGGGAACGGGCTTGGAAAGGAGACACTCGGTTAGACGGAATGAGTGCACATCGCCGCGGTGGTGGGCGAAGAGAACGTAAAGATCACAAACAGGAGCAAGGCAGTGGCTGAGATCAAGGGGCTGGAGATGGACTCAACAGAGGAGGAAATAATAGCCAATGTGGCAGACTGCACCGGAGTACAAGCAGAACTGGTGAAGGTTTTATGGATTAGGACGTACGGGCCTGACCTCCGAATCGGGCTTGTAGAGAGCGAAAGGGAGGTAATTAGACGCCTCCTGGAAAAAAAGAGAGTCACGGTGGGATGGACACGCTGTGTGGTGCAGGAGCGGCCAATTAGGCCGCAAACATGCCATAGATGCAGGGGTTATGGGCATGGAGTGGCCACATGCACAAATCCCGACCGACGGGACACGTGCAGGAGGTGCCGGCAGCATGGATTCACTATTCTGGTAGCAAAAGCTGCGAGGCTTATAGAATTGCGAGTGGAAAAGCAGAGGCCGGGGCAGGGAGAGGCAACTCTTCACTGAAGGAGACGGTGGAGGCAAAGAACGGCAGTCAAGTGGGTTCATGACTAACGACGGGCGCGAAGAGGTCGCCGAAAGCGGATGAGGGAGAAGACCGGCCAGCTAATAGATTCCTGCAAGCCAACCTCAACAGGTGCCATGCGGCTCACGACCTCCTGGAGGTTACCGCTAGAGAACGTGACATTGACGTGCTGTTGGTGAGCGAGCCGAATGACGCTAGGGTAGGAGCAAACTGGTACCGGGACCAACAGGAGGGCGATGTAGAGATTTGTGTTAGGGGCGAGAGGAGCCGTCGGGTTGCGGCTTCAGGAAGCCCATGCAGGGGGATCCTTTGGATCAGGCTGGACGGGGTTGCTGTAATCTGCTGTTACGCCTCACCGAATAAAACAATTGAGGAGTTTACTCGGTGGATTGGTGAGCTAGAGGTGTGCGCGAAGAACCTCGGAAGCAAGACGGTGGTGGCAGGCGACTTTAACGCTAAAGCCTACCTGTGGGGAGAAACCAGGTCGGACGCGAGGGGAGAATTGTTGGTGGAGACCATGGCATCCATGGACCTAGAGGTGGCCAATATAGGAAATGTAGAAAGAGGAGGGAGGCCTCATCAATTATTGACCTCACATTGGCCACCCCCACGGCTCTCAGGATGATCAGGGAATGGAGGGTGGAAGCCGAACGGGAGAGCTGTAGCGAAAACAGAGTTTCAAACAGAGCCGTAATCCGTCAGTAAATCTTCTTAATGAGCAGACTGAACTAATCTTTTCGCCACTTTTTAATCTGGTACTACCCTTCCGAGATAATCCGCAAACAATTAGCGGCAGGTATATTCCCTCACCCCAAAATAGCTAGTATAAAATAACAATTTCATCAATTTATAATTCACTTGATAATGACGATAAAACGTCGAAACTCGAGTCGTGCTGTGTTGTTTAGATTTATATAATTGTGCCTACACGTTATATAATATTTTTACAATAATTATTTGTGGTTAAAACATAGTGAATTTTTCAATTCAGTGTAAAACATTAAGTGTTTAAGAAATATAAAATTAGAATTTGAAATGTTTTTGATGGAGAATGTTAAAATATTCTCATGTATATCTTTATGATCCTAACACATGTGCATTAATTGTTTTCCTAAATACTTATGGTCTTCAGAGTATATTTTCCACTCCTACTAGAAATAAAAATTGCCTAGATAATATATTTTCAAATATAACTACCCTTACACAAGTAATTAACTCTAAACTATTAGACCATCAAGGAGTAGAAACATCATTTATTCTAAAACAATTTAAATCTAAAGAAGACACTAAAATAATTAGACAAATTAGTGAAGAAAGGAAATTAATATTTTTTAATTTAATAGAAAAAGAAAATTGGGACTTTTTGAATGAAGATATAAACATAAACAAAAAAACCGCAATTTTTAATAACATTATATCGACAGCATCTCATGTGGCATTTGCAAATAAAATTGTAAAATTCAAAATTAATGTAACAAACCACAGCTAAATTGGTATAATCTTAAAAGTTATGAGATCGAACTTAAATCTAATGAATGCTGCTTGTAATCGCAATAAGGATGACCAAGAACTGCGTAAAATAAGAGCTGATTATAAAATAAAATATAAAAATGCTATACAAAAAAGCAATATAGAATAATTCCACAAATATATAATAGCTCATAACTATTCATCAAAGCATTTGTGGAATATTCTAAAGCCAAAAAAATAAATCGGTCGATGAAAACTGCCATAAAATTGCGAATGATTTTAACGAGTATTTTATTAATGCACCAATTATTATTCAGGACTAATTTGCATTAAAAATAAAATGTTTTACCGAAAACAGGTAGTCTGTCACAAAGACGATCAACCTGAATTAAGGGTGAGCAATACTGGTGTGCCTTAAGGATCTATACTTGGACCAATATTGTTTTTAACTTATATAAATGATCTACCTCAATACCTTAATAAAGCTAAGGTAGTCCTCTTTGCTGATGATACAACGATATGTAATTCAAGCAAAGATTCAGTTATTGTTGATATAATACAAAAGAGTAACAGATTATTTATGAATGAACAAAAAAAAAATACCTTTCATTTTTCATTAAGACAGAATCAGGCTGTTTATGAATCTGATGCAGACCATACTATCTTTTTGGGAATAAATATAAACCGCGAACTAAAATGGTCGCATCATGGCGATGCCCTAGCTAACAAATTATCTAGCAATATTTTTTTACTCAGAGGGGACATTCCGCAATCCGACATCGTATATTTTGCCTGCAGCGTAGAGCAATATGAATAGTTTGCCGTGTGGGGTATAGAAGCGATTGTCAAGATGTATTTAGAAAACTACGTTTATTAACACTTCCTTGTTTATATATAATGGAGTGTCTTAAATATATAAAACACCGGGAGGAAGATCTAAAGTCATTTGAATCTCATCACGAGTATAATACACGCAGTAAAAAGGACATATATCCATGAAGAGTTAGATTTACAAAAGCTAAAACAGGATCCAATTATTTTGCTGTATTATTTTAAAGTAAGCTACAGGATCACATTCGAGGACTACCGCTAAGCAAGTTTCTTGATGTGATTAAAAGTTATTTATTTTCTAAAGCTTACTATAGATTCGAGGACTACATTGCTGAGGGATTTTATTGTAAATGTATGTTAATGTATTATTTTAGTATTTATTCTTATCAATTTCCTATTTTATCTGTTTTAACCACTATTTTTAAATTCCCTATATAGTATATATAGGGGGAGTATTGTTTTCGTGATTTTTTTTTCAAATTTTTTTTTTGCGGAAATATCCCTGAGCCCATTAACTAATTTCTGGACAAAAAAATTGTGTCTGTGTGTGTGTGTGTCTGTCTCTCTGTCTGTATGCCGGTGGGTGCTGTATCTCAAAAACGAATGATCCGATTGAGATGAAACTTTAAACTTAAGGTTTTATCGTTAAAAACTCGATCTGAAAAGCTTTTGGTAAACATTCATAAACTGGAAGTGGTTGTTTACTCGAGGCGTTTTTTGTTTTTTCGCGATATTTTTCTAAATATAAAAATTTTTAAAAAACGGATTCAACAAAAGTTAAAACAATAAAAAACTGAACATGTTTTATTCGAACATATTTTTCATAAAATTCTTAACTTTCGAGATAAAAAATACAAATTGAAAATTTTGATATTTTTTGCCAATTGATAATAAACTATTAGAGTTACATGAAACTTGTATTACAAATAATTGTAGAGAATTAAAAATTGAACAAATTATTAAGAATAACCTTTTTACGTAAACCTCATAGTTTTCGAGAAAAATATAGGGAAAGTACTATGATGGCCACATCACCATTTTTAGTTTCCCTATATAGTATATATAGGGGGACTATTGTTTTCGTGATTTTTTTTTGCAGAAATATCCGTTTTGGGGTCCCCTGAACCCAAAACACTAATTTCTGGAAAAAAAAATTGTGTCTGTGTGTGTGTCTGTCGGTGGGCGCTGTATCTCAAAAACGAATAATCTGTTTGAGATGAAACTTTAAACTTAAGGTTTTATCGTTAAAAACTGGAACTGAAAAGCTTTTGGTAAACATTCATAAACCGCAAGTGGATGTTTACTCGAGGCGTTTTTTGTTTTTTTGGTCATATTTTTCTAAATTTGAAAAATGTTAAAAAACGGTTCACACAAAAGTTAAAGGGAATGAAAAATTGAACAAGTAATTATTTGAACATATTTTTTATAAAATTCTTAACTTTCAAGAAAAAATAAGAAAAATTGAAAATTTTGACATTTTTTGCTAATTGCCAATAAACTATTCCAGTTACATTAAATTTATATAACCAATAATTGTAGAGAATTAAAATATAAAAAAATTATTAAGAATAACTTTTTTGCGTAAACCTCATAGTTTTCGAGTAAAATATAAGGAAAGTACTATGATGGCCACATAACCATTTGGAATAGTATTGTTTTCGCGAATTAAAATGATGTTGGACGCTGTATCTCAAAAACGAATAATCCTATTGAGATACAATTTTAAATTTAAAGTTTATCCGATAAAAACTGGAACTGGAAAGCTTTTGTTGAACATTCAAAAACCGGAAGTGGTTGTTTACTCGAGGCAGTTTTTTGTTTTTTCCGATATTTTCTTAATATGACAAATATTTTAAAATTTTTCAAACAAAAGTTAAAGGGTATAAGAAACTGCACAAGTTTTATTAAAATATTGTTTTCTAAAAATTCTTAGCTTGCGAGAAAAATAATAAAAATTGAAAATTTAGAAAATTTTGGCCAATTGCTACTAAACTATGGGAGCTACATGAAATTTATATAACAAATAATTGTAGAGAATTCCAAAGTGAACAAATTACAAAGAATAGAATTTTTGCGCAAACCTCATAGTTTTCGAGAAAAATATAGGGAAAGTACTATGATGGCCACATCACCATTTGAAGAGTATTGTTTTCGTGCATGAAAATGCCTTGTTTTTTGTTGATATTTTTCTAAATATGAAAAATTTTAAAAAAATTGTTCAAACAAAAGTTAAAGCGAATGAAAAACTGAACAAGTTTTATTCGAACATATTTTTCATAAAATTGTTAACTTTCGAGAAAAAAAATAAAAATTTAAATTTGATACTTTTTGCCAATTGCTATTAAACTATTAGAGTTACATGAAACTTGTATTAGAAATAACAGTAGAGAATTCAAAACTGAACAAATTATTATGAATAGACTGTTTGCGTAAACCTCATAGTTTTCGAGTAAAATATAGGGAAAGTTCTATGATGGCCACATCACCATTTTAGTATTTATTGTTATTTTATTTTATTATTTATTTTATAATCCATTTTAACTGATGTTTTTATTATTTATTCTTACTTTTTATTTTAACTGGTATTTTAATATTTTAACCTTATTTATTACGTTTTATTTAATTTTATCTAATATTTAAGTATTTGTTCTTTTACACCGATTACTATATTTATGTTATTATATTTTATTTGACCTCCGTTGTATTTTATTTACTTGGATACTAATTTAATTTTAATCAAACTTTTTTATATAAATCATGTACCACACCTACTGGGGAAATATAATTAATCAATCGAAATATTTTAATTTGTAAAATCCATTAATGTAGTTTAATCATATTGTAATGTTCTGATGATCCATTTTAATCTGACCTGTATAAAACTATGTATTCCTAACACCAATAAAATTATTATTATTATTACTATTATTATTATGGGAGAGACTTTTGCGCGAGACTTCCCGCGAGATAGTCGTAGTCATTGTTGTTGCATCTAATAGTTGGATGAAATCAAGAAAAATCGCGTGCTGTTCATTCCTTATACACTCCACATCCATCTGGCCAGATCGAGAATAAAGGAGGAAGTTAATAGGTAAGTATCCCTCTGATTTACTAAGGTTTGCTGACCCTATGCTTTTTTTTCATCGGTCATTTTCAATCACAATTCAAAATGAGTGATTGCAGCACAAAAAAAAACGTTTAGACATTAAGCTGAGGTTTGGCGGACAGTCTTCGTGTGCTATTTGCTACTTATTTAGTATAGTTTTAGTTTAGTCAATCAAAGAGAACATATTGTTAGAGGAAAAAATCTGATGAAACTGTAACAAAAGTATTGGCAAGGATAACAATAAATCCAACATTAAGTGTAAAAAGTGGCTTTGGAATGTGATGACCGTAAATCTACTATCTATCGAATTTTAAAAGCGAATCTAAATATAAATTTTGTGAAATTATAATGAAAAAGTGTAACGAGAATAAAAGGTTTCCAAATAGTCTTGAAAATGAATGTAAATAAAAAGTACAAGAGGTGTCTGAAAGTAAGGAACAAAACAATCGTCATTGATCTCAAAAATATCTTCATATTAAACCAATCAGAAGTGAATATCCACAAATACTTAATGCATAAGCAAAAATTTTAAAAATAATGTTATTGGTCCTATTTTTACTGAAGGGAAATTAGAGTATTTAGATTTATTAAAAAATAAAATCACGGATCAAATTACAGAAGTCGCCGGGCAGACTGAGATATAGTTTCACCAGGACGGACGCTCAGCACACAATGGAACAGAGCAAAACAATAAAATCATAAGCATTTGCAATATAACAGATATGAAACATGAAAGTTTTACATAAGCATTCATTTTAAATTTTGCACAGTCTAATAATTGTAATTTAACGGTTTTCAAATTTGTACAAAATAAATGAGAAATAGTAAAAAGAGTCTTATTCTGCTGAGGTCAGTTGTACCTTTAGGTTAACACGTTTCAACAAGAATAATTAATTTGTTCCTTTGAGATCGCCATCTGTAATTTTAGATGTTATGCACTGACTTTAAAAAGCACCGAACATGTCCTTTTGTGGTGTAAGCACTCGTTTTGAATTGAATTAGTTGTTTGTGGTTTAATACATTTAGATGACAAACACTGACTTTTTACAGGAACTACTATTTTATTATCGAATATATGTTCACCCGTTTTAAGCTATATTTCGAATAAAACTAAAGATGAAACAAAAATAAAACCTCTAAACTAACGTTAATAGGTGAAGGAATGATTCTAGTTTTATCACTTTCATTCGATAATAGAGATAAAAACTTCAATTGAAAATTTTAGATGGGAATTCCCTTTGATGATAGATATATTTTTGGCTATACTAAAATGATAAATAAACTTAATGGGAACAACTTTCAGTCTTGTTTAACAATTTGCCCTGTGCGACGAACAAAGAGATGATCGGCAGGCGGCGCACAGTGATTCAGAACGCGTAAAACGCGATCGAAATTGTTTACTCTTTACTTTTAACAGATTTTACATTAAAAGTTGAGTAAGTTTATGTTTTGGGTATGCTGAATCTGCAGTTGTGTATTAAAAACCCGTATTTGTCAAAACTACCCAAAAAATACACCCCTTAAATGCGAAAAAATCACTTAAAACAAGTACGAAACATATTCTTTATACAAATTATACAGTTTAGTTTGCAAATTCGATGTATTTGTTTATCAAAAGCACCCCTTACTGCATTCACTTTGACATTTTTAGTAGTATGTACAATGTTAATAAAAAAACAACCTTTAAAACATCCTCAAATTATATTGTAGAAATTTTTGTCCAAAATACAAAATGTTTCCTAACTTAGATATAATTTGCAACCATGTTTTAAAGCTGTTGCTCTAATAAGCATATATTGCTGCTTCGTAAAGCCACCCGAGATAATAAATGACAAAGCCTCTTCAGGTATCATGCCATTTTGTTCTTTTCCGGGACTCCTCCATTTTTCCATTATTCGTTTGCCTCTATCTAGTATAGTTGATGTCCTTTGAATGATTGATTTGATTGTTGTAGCATGCACAAGTTCTTCCACGCAAGTACTTTTTCTGAGCTCCTGGGTTTTATGCCTTTTTATAACAGCAGAACTTTGAGCAAAACTGTTTTAAGGACGACCTCGAATACCGGAAGTTGATGGTCGATCGCAGTAAGCGGATTAAGGAAAATAATTTCTTCTTCTAGACAAACATTATGCTTTTTTATAAAAACACTTGATATTTTATTGGACGATTTCCAATATTGAAAATATCTTGGAAAAAACATATTGAAAAAAAATTTTTTTTACTTGATTTATCTTCTTCGGCAAGCCCGTATGTATCAAGTATAAACTAATACATTGCTCGTTTCTTACTTTCAGTCGATTTATCATCAATTCAAGCCGATACAAAATATTTGTACTTGATTTATCATCATTCATCATAGACACTTCGTGTAATACCAATAGACATAATTTCTTCGCGGCCATTATGTTAAAATTTTCAAAAAAACTACTGCAACAAAAACACAATCTTTTACAACGTCACAAATTTCGAAAATGCGCCCAGAATAATTTGCATACAGGTTCGACTCAAAGTTGCGTTTCAACTGATCGGGTACCAAGCGGGATTTTCTTTTATATGTTTTGAATAGGCAAATATTGGCAGCTATTTTTTTGAATTTGTAAAGCCAAATAGCTACATTAAGCATAAATGAGGTAATTGCCGTGTAGGTTTGTGTAGATCTAAACGTAATCCTTCCCTTAAGGCAAATTTTTATAATCCGATTACCTCTTACAAGAAATTACCTTTCTTGTACCAGATAAACTTTATCTAATAATAAGTAATGTTACTTAATAATACACTTAGTAATGTATAACAGTATTATAATGACATCAATAGAAAACAGTATTTGCTTGTGATATAGTCTCTTTAATTACACCCTAATTTCTATACCCAGCAACGTCTTAATTTTACTGATCTTTGAATGTAAATATAGAAAAACGTATGTAAATAAGATGCATATTATTAATATTATCAAAAAGAGCAACTATTCAAGATTAAGTAAGTGCAATTTTAACTTTGTACGAAGAAGTTGAAAATTTGATTTTCGATCGCGTTTTTCGCGTTCTGAACCACTGTGCGGCGGTACATGGCACGGGCAGCATAAACGCCACCTAAGCAGTGTAGTTTACTGCAAATATATGTTACGTCTAGTCGTCCGGCGTGTTTAGTTTATCTCTTGGGGACCGGGAGGTCTCAGAGTGTCTGTAATCTGCTACTCTATTATTATATAATATAATAAGATGTGTGGTTTGTTTGTCGGTGTGCCTCATATAATCGTTCCCCATCACCATCGTCCGTTGAAAATAAAATCACGGCCTCACGTGTCTGAACAGTTCCATATATTAACACTTGCCGTCAGGCAACACCACGGTGGAGTGGTGCAAAAACCATTGCTCAATGGCCGGCGAAAATACATTTGTGTTGTGCCCAAAATATCATTCACCACTACAGTGGTATTAATACTTGTGCCTTTTCATCACGGCAGACGAAAGAGAAGATACGAATATTCAAGATGTATGCGTGGGCAACTTGTCTGACGTTCCAATCGACTTTGCCTCTTGAGAAGACGACAATGTATAGCCAAAAAATGAAAGTGAAACAGAAACAAGCAAAGTAATCTGAATTAGTATACCTTACTTCTAGTGAACTTCCTTCATGCTAGGGTTTGGCTTGCAATAGTTCCCCATAAACGAGGAATTTCCAGTAAGCGCTAGTCATAAGCTTGTGTTGATTACGGCCCTGCCCTTTGTACACACCTCCGTCGCTACTACCGGTTGAATAATTTAGTGAGGTCTTCGGACCGGTGCTTGGTAACGTTTCGACATATGTCGATGTTGCAGGGCATACGACCAAACTTGACCACTTAGAGGAAGTAAAAGTCGTAACAATGTTTCCATAGGTGAACCTGCAGAAGGATCAAAAACGTATTTTTGTATCGCACAATATATGTGTGTACGCGAAACAGATACTGACAATCTAACGTTCGGCTTCTCGCATCTAAAAAACATGTATATTTAAATAAAAAGAACTCATGCATCTTATCGTCTCCACACTGTACACTCTGTGTTCACGTATACGTCGTCTGTTGATAGAAAGAACAAAGAAGTTGAGAGTCGCCCTTCCTTCTTCCAGAGAGACCGACCGGGGTGCACCCGCCTTGGTTGATGATGCGATTGTAACCAGATTTTTATATTTGTGACTATACCAAACGATGTATGAACATGCCTCGTTGGACCGCCCGTAAGTAGGCTGGGCGTTCCGTCATCCACCATCTGAAACAATACAATATCGTAATGGTGTACTGACTTTTGTGTGTGCGTGTTGACGAGATGTGTGATGGTGACTTGCTCCGGTGTGGTAGCCGTACGGCGGTCTACTGGGCGTTCGCATCTCGAGATTGGAAAAAATAATACCCACAATAATGTGTGCTATATATATCTTATCGATGAGATCCGACACTTTGCTTAATATATTGTGCAATATGTACGACGACGAGACATGGGTGTTCGCATCTCGTTGCCAAGATCTAAAATTAGAGGAGGCGCTGCCGTATCGTTACTACGTGCACCCTGGTTGATTCGTTTTTAAAATGCTTCTCTGTGTTTTCAACTGTAAAATGGGTTTTAAATGTAATTTGCCCGACCTCTTGTTATCGAATGTGACATCTTTTTTACAACGACACTCGCGTAGTGGTACTGTTTGCCCGGATTTAAGCAGTACTTATACGTACGTTGCGCACACTTGGTCATCGCCGGTGAAACAACCAACCGCGCTGAGGACGCGGGGCGATCCTGTGCCAGTACATACACGCTTGTTAGGTGATTCGAGACGACGATAGATGACTCTGCCCCGTGTCAGTCATGTAACACGTCCCCTTGAAAACTGTCCGTTGTAAATATTGCGTCGATAGTGGTGAACGTTCACGCACATTTTATGAAAATGTCTTTCACCAAGTGTTGCAGAATACAAGATCGGAAGTTCGCCTCTGACTCGTTTCTCAAAACGCTCTTACACTATAATGAATGGTAACTCACTTGGCTCGTAGGCGCACTCAGTGGCTCTGCGGCTGGCATGCGTGTGCCGATGTCCTCTTCGGCCGCTATTCAACAGTCAGCTCAGAACTGGCAGGGCCTTCGGGAATGGATTGCCCAAGTGGGGGTTGACGCAATATGATTTGTGCCCACTGCTCTGAATGTTATTTTATTTTTATTTATTTTTCTCCGTTATTCGCTACCTCGTTTTCCATCTATGAGTCAACCAGTAAGAATCCGGGACCACACACAGGAGGCCTGATCTCGAACCTAAACGTGGTGAGAGTCGCTAACACCGCATTTTTTTCCCACAAAGGGCGGTGGCTAATCGAGCAGCCACGAAGGGGAGATAGTTTGCCACCCGTCGTTCCGGATTCATGAATTGGTCCAAAATCAAAATTTTTATTATTATATTCTAAATGACGAGGCATTTGGCTATTTCAGGCGATTTCACTTACGCGGGTCGGGTTAATTTTGGCACTGTTCACATTGCCTAAGTATAGTAATAAGGCGGACACTCGTAGTAATCATCAACCTAATGCCACGCCTGGATAGATGTGCTCTTTTCAATTACACGCCGATCGCGAGAAAGGCGATTTTTGGAAGAGCTTGAAACCTTTTACCGATATGGGAGCATGATCAAGATAGAAGGAACCTAGGGATTGTAGCTAACCACGACAGAAACGTGCACCCGAGTTGAATCCCGCCACCGACCACTCATCCGAGTCGAGGTCGACTTTATGAACCCACACCAGTTCAAATAAGACCGTTTTAATCCCATGAATGTTAAACGGCATAATTGACTTGTCAATAAGCCGTGAGCCCAAAAGCTTTGCTCGGACCCATCACTCCACATCCCGCGCCCTGTGATGGTAGCACTGGCAAACCAAACTGACTCTATCCGTGTTATGTCCTGCAAACTTCCGAATTACAATTAGTGTTAAATCCGCGTGGTCCCGATACTTCGAGATCTTCATGTGGTGTCCCTAGTTGGGGTAGCCTGTTGCCGCATCTACTTGAACCTCAATCACGGCGACGATACCATCGCGTTTAGCAACTAAATACAGGTGCCGCAAATCAACGCCCGGCACAAAACCCCTCTCTACTTTTACCGCCTATCCACGTTGCCCCAAGCTAGTTGATAAATCCCTAACGATGGTATGTTGGCGAAGAAAAAGCCCCTAGCGTACGGAAACATTGCTGAATCGTGTGTGCCGAGCTTTCCAATGATTGTGACGTGTGAAACCATGTCGAATGCCTTCGATACGTCCAACAATGCCACATGAAGTGTTCGACAATGACGCCCAGCCTCGCTCAGGATCGATTAGAGAATGGAAAGTTTCTCGGCCACCTCATCGGTTCCGTTGCGCAAGGGTCTTTGCCGAGTCAACTCGGGTGCACGATTCTAAATTGGTTAGCTACCATCCCTAGGTTTCTTTCATTGTGCTCATGCTCCCATATAAATAGAAGGTTACAAGCTCTTCCAAAAATCGCCTTTCTCGCGATCGGCGTGTATTTAAAAAGAGCACATCTATCCAGGTGCGGCATTAGGTTGATGATGACTACGAGTGTCCGCCTTGTAGTTTATTATTTTTAGGCAATGTGAACCGTGCCGACATTAACCCGACCCGCGTAAGTGGAATAGCCTGAAATAACCAATCGGTTAGGTGGAACGCGTGCGCAGTCCGCTAACCACTGCAGTCTGCACGGTGTTCTCCAGCCAAGCGTCGGTCAGCCTTTGGAGGAGGCCTTCATCCGATCGCCGTCATAGGCTACCGCGTGATCCGATTCGAGGACACTGCCAGACAGGGAGTTAGACTCGGGCGGTACATCAGTCAAATAATAACGCAGGTTTTCAAAGGCCAGCTGAGCGAGGACAGCAACCTCGCGTAGGATGGAACTGTTTGTAGACGACTTATGTACCTGGCAGGGTGTTGTTCCCGGTAGAGTAGTTATCACGCTGCGATCTGTTGAGGCTCTGCCCTTCACTTGGGGATTCGTTACGATTCTTCTTCGGCACGATGATGCATTTTATTCGTTTAAGCCATTTTCACTTCGTGTTTGCACGTATGTTTGAATGTGACACTAGCATAGGCATGCGTAGTGTCCAGTTAGCAGGCTTATTTGAGTATACACACGTGAAAATCCTGCGCGATCATACGGATAAAAGTACGTACGTCGTGATCGTTCACCTCGAAAACAAGCAACAAGAGTTTAGTAGTGCATGGCATCATTGTTGATATTTTTAATGTGTATATACAGACACTGAAAATCATCGGGTAGGTGTTTTGAGATCAGTTCACATATATATGTGTAATAATAGATTTTGATCATCGAGACACATTGGCCGTTGTTTGGTAAAAATATGTATCAAAAAGCTATATGGGTGGTGCAGGACGTTCGGGTTAAAAGTGGAAGGTTGTTACCGAACGGCGCGGCAAATAATTTCTTACTGTATGTGTAAATAAATCGCGATGAAACTCCGTAATAGACATTCTTTTCGCTACAAAACTGCTGCTGGATAAATAAAATTAACGAGAACAACTTTCGGTCTTTCGTTTGACAATTTGCCCTATGTGACGAACCGAGAGACGACCGACGGTCGGCACATGGCACGGGCAGAAAAATCGCGACACATCCAGCGTAGGGTACTGCAAATATTCAACCGGCGGGCGGTACTCGACACGACAGCAAAAACGCGACATAAAACCTGTATAGTGTACTGCTGAAAATATTCGTTACGTGTAGTCATCCGACGTGTTTAGTTTATTTTGGGGAACGCGAGGTCTCAGTATGTAACTAATACACTACTACTCTATTTTATAATATAATTAGTTGTGTGTGGTTTTCGTGTCGGTGTGCCTCATATAAACGTATCCCATCATCACCATCATCGTCTGTTGAAAATAAAATCACCATGTCTGGACAATTCGATGTTTTAATAAAACGAGACGGCAAGTCGCGGACGGAGGAGGTGGTGTGTGCCGAGGAAATTTTATCGTATGTTGAAAATAAAATCACGGCATCATATGTCTGGACAGTTTTATGGTGATTATGCAGTATTGCATAAAAGCTCTAACAGGTAGTTAACCTGTTCGACTAGCGGACCCATTTCGCGTGCATTTATATTTGGTTATGTGTGTATGGGTATGGCCCATATACGAGCAACGTGTTTGACTGAACACGGAATATACAGAAAAACAGTCAACAACTGGACATCTGAATATACAAAAACGGCTTCACGTATGTGGCTCTACAGTTCGCTGGTATGTGTGTGTGCACTACTGCGCACAAAACTCTAGCAGGAAGTTTGAACCTGTCCGAATAGCACTTTTGTGAGACCCATTTAGTATATTCGTTTGGCCTAGATGTTTATTTTAATGTAATTAACAATGATGTTTTTTGTAGTGTGTGTAAGCCTTGACGAGATGTGACATTTTACATTTATTTTCAAGTAGGTCTGCAAATATAAATGAATTCACAATATTGCCGTAGCACATTTGTCGCCCCGTTTTGTGTCTCTTACACATGTATACATCGTATTCACCGTCTTTTTCACAGCTACCGGGGAGGGAATGTTGCCTTACTGGCGTACTCTGTATTATCAATGTGTTGTCATGTTAATGTTTGACGTTTGTTCAGAGCAGAAATACAAACCACCAATCAAATAATATAGAGCTTGTCGTTATACTACGTGCCGCCGTTTGTGGGGTGTGCGTGAGTGTGCGAGACTGAACATAGCTCCCTTATTGATCCTGCCAGTAGTCATATGCTTATCTCAAAGATTAAGCCATGCATATCTCGGTACAAGCCGAATTAAGGTGAAACCGCGAAAGGCTTATTTAATCAGTTATCTTTCAAATGTCTCCAACATTGGAGTTAGGAGTCGCCTTTTCTTCCTTTTAGAGAGACCGACCGACCGACGAGCGTATACCGTCTGGTATACGTCGCCGCGGATACTCGCATTGCTCTGCTTACGGATGCATCGTTTAAACAACGATGCGCTGTATTCGCGCGGTCCATCATCCCTTATAACAAACATTTAAATCATAATTATTGTAACCAGTTTTCTCTCATTCAAGAAAAAACTACACACAATAATCTGTTGTATATGTATCGACGAGAACCGTCACCTTTCTTAATGCATTGTGCGATATATACGACGAGACGTGGGTGGTCGCATTTCGAATTTCTGATCTAAAATTAGAGGCGCTGCCGAGGAATTACAGGCACCCTGTAGGGATATCAGCGAGGCGTTCTATCAAATACCTCACAATAAACTATTAAACAACCTTGAAATTACAACATAAATAGTATTATTATTGCGGTGCAACGATAAGATTTAGCTAATAGAAGGCAATTTATCTCCTATAGGGATGAACGATCAACGGAATATGTTACTACAAGTTATGTGCTACAAGGATCCAATGTGGGTTTCTTGTCATTTCGTTTAATCATAAATAATGTTTCAAATTAGATTTTTTTTAAATCATCAGGGTAATATTAAACTATACAGAGTAATAAACAACATTAGCGTCTGCGAAGAACTTAAAATATCTCTGGAATTATATAATTGGTTTAATACCAACGGTTTAAGCATCAACGTCTCTAATGTTAAATCATGTCAACTAATCCTGTTATTTACAATTATCTGATTAAGACTATAAATATTGCAATCATAACCAAGTCTAGAGACTTAGAAGCCATTATGATACTAAGCTAACTCGTAACGCTTGATTGTTAAAGGATATCGGGATTTATAAGTAGAAATTGTAAAAAAATTAATTCTACAACTGCGATCATAAAATTGTACGAATCTTTCAAAATATCTAAACTCTCTTATTGTAAATACATTCAGTCAATAAAATTTTAATATAATCTCTTTCAAGAATTATACATAACCTTAAAATAAACAAGTTAGTTTTTACAGTTTTACATTTACAATGGTATAGAGAAATAATTAAAACTATCAATTGCTACTTGCTGCAAATAATTTGTTTCTAACAATAAAAAAATTAAGACCTATAGCTTGCTTACCAATCCTGCAGTGGTTCACTATTATGATATGAAAAATTGTGATGTGTCCATCATAGTAAACTACGCAAAAAGGCTATTCCCAGTAAATTGTTCACTTTTAAATTCTCTACAATTATTTGTTATATAAATTTCATGTAGCTCCAATAGTTTAGAAGTAATTGGCAAAATTTTCAATTTTTTTTCTCGAAAATTAAGAATTTTATGGAAAATATGTTTTACAAAACTTGTGCAGCTTCGCTTTATTATTTTTCATACTAAAAAAATATCAAAGAAAACAAAAAACGGCCTTGAGTAAAAATCTACTTCCGGTTTTTGAATGTTCGCCAAAAGCTTTTCAGTTTCAGTTTTTAACTATAAAAAATTAAATTTGAAGTTTCATATCAATCGGTTCATTCGTTTTTGAGATACAGCGCCCACAGACATTATCATGCACGACTATACTATTTATTTATTTACTTATTTATTTATTCGTACTTTATCAGACTTGCTTTATAAAAATAATTCGATATACATAAAACAGTAAAGTAAACAATACAAATAATTTTGACAGCAAGCTGAAAGGCGGAGTTCACTCTTGAGGAATGTTCTTCCACTCTAACCTGTCGGTCCTCTCCCCAACTGGGTCATTATAGATGAACTGAGCTTCAGATACATGTATTTTAAAGCAATAAATGCTTATTTCTTCTAATAAATGGGTAAATTTGGAAAATTAGGACGATCATGTTTTTTTTTTTTTAATTTTGCATGCAGAGAATCTGTTTCGAAGAAATTTTATAATTTTTTAATAATAATAATAATAATTGTCTTTTATTTCACCAAACATAATATATAATACAGAATACATACATTCTTAGCAACATACAATATAAAATAAAATAAAACTTTTAATTACATATTTATGTGTGTAGAAATATGGCGAAGTTCAGCTTTACATACAATATGTTAGCTGTTTTTCAACTTAACCTAAGACATTAAAACTTAACATTCATCTGTTCGAAAAGCGATAGATAGTGCACTACAATTAAAAAAAAGATCATTCTCAACAATTTATACATTAATAAAACAATTTTTATAGAGCAGAACAAATTTTTGTTTACTAAATCCTAATATATAAGTCGGGCATTGGTTTATTATTTTACAAATTTGATAAGGAAAAGAACGACAGAAAAAGGCTGTTTTATGCTTAGGGGGTGTTAATGTACCTTTAAATCTAATGTTAATATTGTGAAGGTCTCCTCTGTATGATATTTTATTATGTAGATACTGAGGACACTTGTGAGTAATAATTTTTTTAAATAATAATACTTGGTGTATTTGTCGTGTTTGTTGCATACTTAGCCATCCTAGTCCTCTTCTTTTAGCCGTAACTGGCTGCCTTCTAGGTATTCCACATACGAAACGTACACAGCTATTTTGTAATTTTTGAATTTTGTTAGCGGCTGCAACATCTAGACACGGCCCGTATAACACATCGCAATGAGAAAAGTTTGATAGCACAAGAGATTCACAAAGATTTATTTTTACAATTCCGTGGTAATAAATGCTTAGAACTATACGATATTTTTAATTGATAAAAGGCCTGTTGGCAACATTTTGCAACATAACTTTTAAAACGAAAATCTTTACCTATTGTGACCCCCAGCACCTTAACTTCACTCTGAAAAGCTATTGGTACATTATTAATACAAATTGTCCCATTTATATATTCCATTGCATGTTCCCTCGTTTTTTTTCTTCCAAAAACCATGGCACAAGACTTATTCGGATTTAAAAATAATGAATGGTTATAACAACCTTTATATAAGTTCTGCAGGTCTTCATTTATCTTATTACAAGCGCCTGCAATGTCGTCCTTTTGGAAAGATAAATATATTTGAGTGTCATCTGCATAATATTGCGATGAAAAGAATTTAAGATATTTTGTTAAAACCGACGAATATATTATATACAACAAGGGGCCGATGATCGATCCCTGGGGACCCCACTCTGGACGGATAATGGTAACGAAATATTGTTACTAGTAACAACTTGTTGTGAACGATTGCATAGATAATTTTGAAACAGTAATACTGCCTGTGGACTCAAACCAATGTAATGTAGAATGAGCAGAACATTATGATTTATTGTATTAAAAGGGCTAGTTTTCCTAACAATATTATCAACAACATTTAGCAAAGAGGTATAGCAATTATGCCCACTTCTAAAACCAAATTGCGTATCTGGTAAAATCAACAAATAATTGTAATTGTTCCTTTAGCCCCTTATCAATAACCTTTGATAGCGTTGGCAGAATACTGACTGGTCTTAAATCCTTAAAATCTTTTAGTGTCGTTACTTTCGGCAGAGGTATTACAAGTGCCACTTTCCATACATCTGGAAATACCGAGTTAATAATACAAAAAATTAATATGTTTCTTAAGAACGGAAGTATGAAAGGACAGCACAATTTTATGAATCTTATGTCAATTCCATCATGGCCCACAGCTTTAGATTTAATGCTACAAATATACTTTAAGATTATAGGTACAAAATGAAGTTCCTCAACCCCAATTTTGGTTGGTATTCCACTTCCTGCGGTGTCCAGTTAGAATATCCGCCCAATCGAGGTGGCTCCTCGAGAATGGCTTGTGGTGGTGTGCTGGGGGTCGCGACCTGATTAGAGGTCTGCGTACTAGAAATATCTAGATATATGGGCCTCACCTTTACAATGGGGCCTCTACATATAGCGCAGATCTCTAATCGATTCACGCATCCCCAACAATATAGGTGTCCACACAGTGGGGTACACTTTACCCAGTTTGTGAGGCAAATTGGGCATCTCCCAGAGCCTTCTCCGAAGTGTTCTACAAATGAAATAACAAATTAAATATCAAAATTATTTATAATAAGTATTAAATGTCTTACCTTCATCGGCAAAATTCATCTTGTAAAATAAATTTACTTGCAGAAAATCACTTGTAAAACAACACTTGTTGATCAATTAGCTTTACATTAAATGATGTTGGTTCTGAGGGCTCCATTTATACTAATTTGTGTTTGGTTAAGTAAGTGATTATGTGAAACGCATCCACCTCATTAATTTAGGCCACCAGATTAATCAGGACCACATCCACCTGATTAATTTGATCCGCATCCACTTAATAAATTTGGATCGCATCCTTGATAATAATCAGGACTACATCCACCTGATTAATCAGGACCGCATCCTCGGTAATCTAATCGACATCCTCCCTAATAATCAGGGCCACATCCACCCAACAATGTTTTAATTACATAAATTCATTTTCTCGAAATGTGTGGTCAGCCGGTTAATTTCTTTACGTAACTTCAAATCTTTCTTTAGACGTTCGATTGAAAGTTTTAAAATTTTAATTTTCCTCGAAATAATATTTCGACTTTTACGTAGAAACTTCTCTTTGTTAATCGTAGTCTTAAAACCTTTCATCTTGCTTGGGGTGTTTTAACAGAATGAACGATACGTGTTGACAATTATGAAACCTGCAGCGGAAGTGCTACGAATTCAGACTGCGCATTTTGCTTACATGGGGAATAAATGTTAACTTCAGATCAAAGTATACCCCTAAATCCTTAGTTTCGTTAGTACGTAAAAGGATAGTATTCAAAAGAGTATATGTATTTGAATTCATGAGTGTTTCTTTTACGGCTAAATAAAGGTAACAGCATTTTGCAATGTTAAAGTTCAAAGAGTTTATTGTGCACCACTGTTCAATTTTATTAAGATCATTTTGAATCCATACAAGTGCGTTATAAATCCAAGAAGCTTAATACTATCAACGTAAATTTTGCTAACAAGGGGGAATAAATGTTAACTTCAGATCAAAATATACCCCTAAATCCATAATTTCATTAGTACGTAAAACAGTAGTATTCAAAAGATATGTATTTGAATTCATGAGTGCTTCTTTTATGACTAAAAGCAAGGCAACAGCATTTTGTAATATTAAAGTTCAAAGAGTTTATTGTGCACCACTGTTCAATTTTATTAAGATCATTTTGAATCCGTACAAGTGCGTTATATAAATTCAAGAAGCTTAATACTATCACCGCAAATTTTGCTAACATGGTGGGATAAATGTTGACTTCAGATCAAAGTATAACCCTAAATCCTTAATTTCATTAGTACGTAAACGGTAGTATTCAAAAGAGTATATGTATTTGAATTCATGCGTGGTTCTTTTACGACTAAACGAAAGGTAACAGCATTTTGCGTTATTAAAGTTCAAAGAGTTTATTGTGCACCATTGATCAATTTTATTAAGATCATTTTGAAGAATTATGTGATCATCATTTGTTTTTATTAATCTAAATATTTTGACATCATCTGCGTCGATATATCTTTCACAATATCATTAATGAACAACACAAACAATAAAGGACCTAAATTCGAACCTTTTGGTATCCCGCTAGAGGGAATATACTGTTTCGAATTATATCCCTCATATTCAACAAAATTTATTCGGTTACATAAATAGGATTTGATTAGATTTATTGTTGTTACATTGATATCGAACGAATTTAATTTAGTCAAAAGTACTTCATGACTGATTGTATCGAATGCTTTGCGGAAATCTGTGTATACTACATCAATCTGTTTCTGTTCGTCGTTTTTCGACACAAATTATGTAAAATTTAATAGGTTTGTAGCCGTCGAACGCTTGATGATTAATCCATGTTGTTTAGTGCTGATTTGATTATTAACTTAAATTATTTCAAATAATTTAGCAAAATTATTTATAATTGAGATAGGTCGAAAATTGTTCACAAAATTTTTATTACCATTATTAAAAATGGGAGTAATACGACAAACCTTGCAACGACTAGGAAATATAGATGAGTTTATTGATAGATTGAATAGATGTTTCAGAGGGAGTGACAACGGCCTAATGCAATCTTTTACTAACGCCGGTATCAAATCTGGTATAGATGTGGAATTTCCTTTCATTTTTTTTTGTAGCGTTGATTATATCCTCATCTGTTATTGAACTTATAAAATATTTTTTAGAATTTGTCTGTACTACGTTTGTTTGATTCAATTTAGGTGGTTTATATACGCTGGTGAAATATGAGTCAAATGCATTAACCATATCTGTAGGTTGATTTATTTCAATATTATTCCATGATAGCATACCAGGCATACAAGAACATGACTTCTTGGAGTTTACATATGACTAAAGCTTTTTAGGGTCAGTGCTAATTGTCTGCTCAATATGGTTTATATAAAGACCATAATCCGTTCTAACAAAGTGATGTATGTCTCCTAAAATTTGAAACTTTTAATTTACAATAATTGAATTTGTTTTTACGGTACAATTTAAGGTAATGATTTTTCACCCTGATATTTTTGACCAATTCACGACTGAGCCACACGGGGTATTTATTATTAGTTCGATTAATACAATTACATGATGACACAAATTTACCTAAAATATTATACAATAGTTCATAGAATTTATTACACGCAGCCTTGCGATCAATTCAGTAACCTCTTATCAATCAATTGCAAGTATTTCATTATATAAACTCTTTATATCAGCCCTTTTGAAGTTATAACATTTACAACTTGTAGATTTAAAATTACAAATTTCTTGTTTCTAACTGAAAGCAATTAGTTAAAGCAGGATGATGCATATCTTTCTTTACCACCCTAACACTCGTAGATGTTACATATTTAATATTTGATTAGGATAGAACAAGATCTATTATTTATGTGAAGGGATACATTTTAAATATTTGTTTAAAATTTCAAAATAATACATTATTTTATTTTAAACATGTGTAGAGACATTCCATCATTAGATATGTGAAAACCTTCCACTTTGTAATGTATCGTCATTTACATTAATCGCTTAAGTATTTTCATTATTCAAACTTCAATGCCGCGAAAGGTTTAATTGCTGTAGCTTTCCAGTAACTCATTACTATGAAATTGATGTCATTCGCGCTTTTAATAGATTCACGCTTTCAAATACTTTAAGAATCCATCATCGGCGGTTTAATTGTTGTAGCTTTTAATATCCAATTTATATTAATGTGCGTGTACGTTTAATGAGTGTGGGCATTAAAGTATAATTATTACTGATTGCTATTAATGAGTGGAGTTAGAGTTTCTAAGTTTATTGTATTAAAGTACAATTATTAGGATAACATAATTTGTATCCATCGAACTTATCTTATCGCTTAAGCGATAAATCTCCAGTATGGTGATTTCTATTCGAAAATTGGAAAGTTTGTGGTATATAACATATTACATGTTACTCTATTGTGTCATTCAATTATTATCTTAAACGTGGAGTAAAAACGTCGAGTGTAAAACATGTATTCAATAACTAAACTCATCGATGTGAGGAGCATTGTGAGCAATGTAAGTTTGATATAATATTATTTATAATAAAATCATATATTAGTTAAAGATATAATTTCATATTATTTTATGATGTAATTGATATAATTTAGTATGTTAATCTTCAAAATTATCTTGTAAACGTTGATTACTAATTTTTTTATTTTCTAGTCCCTAACAAATTTCTAATATTAGCTTGAACGTGCGTTATGAGAGTTTGTTTTTGAATTGTTTTCATTTCTAACAATTAAGTAGTTTGTAATGTATAATGTGTCCTCAAAATTGGAAAGTTTTATGACATATACCATGCGAAAATTTATTTTATCATTCAGTTAAGTTCATACCCTTAAACGTGAAGTGATAAAATGCCTACACAAAGTAAATCCATTCATGTGAGGAGCGCTGTGAACCATGTAAGTATAAAACATATATATTAGTTTATATCATTTCATATAATTTTCTGATGTATTTTAAATAATTTTCTGATCTAGGTTTGTGATAGAATGTACATCGGGGGAGGAAATCAACAAGAATACGAATATTATACTAGTGATCAGATGTTGAAGATGCTGCAACAGTATGCTGATGGGAGACAATATTGTAGTGATTTTCAAGATCACGGTAATTTGTAAATACTGGTGTTTGGTCTAGTATAGCTCAATCTAGAAAACTATATGGATGAAATCCTAGATTTCGCGATCCATCGAGATGCGGGGAAAATAAAAGATAAAGTATGTTAATCTTCATAATTATATAATTATCTTGTAAAGGTTGATTACTAATTATTTGTATTTCTGTTTTGCAATAGATTTAAGTATGGTGTTAAGAGCGTGATGAAGAAGGAAAGTGTTATGGAGAAGAAGAAGAAGTAGAAGGGAACATATAATAATATATTATAGCCATTACATGTTTAAAAGATAAATATTCATATATTATATCAAGTTATTCTTTTGCCTAAATATAATTTGTCGCTATTTGACACTTAATATTATTTATAATAAAATCATATATTAGTTTAAAATATAATTTCATCAGTGTTGTGATTTTTTTTTATAGTTAAACATTTTAATGGACAAGGTGTTGTTGTTTGTAAAAGTGCTGCAACCATTCATACACTTGTAGCTTAAATTTTTCCACAATTAAATTAGAAAGTTTTCAGAAATGTTACGCTTTTCTATATCAGGTGGCACTGGAACACTTGCAGATTTCTACATATAGTTTCACTTTTTGACACTAGGTGGCGCTGGACCACTTGCAGATTTCTATTTCTTTTCATAGTTACACATTTTAATGGTCGATGGTGTTGTGTGTACAAGTGCTGCAACCATTCATACACTTGTAACTTAAATTTTTCCACAATTAAATTAAATAGTTTTCAGAAATGTTACGCTTTTCTATGTCAGGTGGCGCTGGAACCCTTGCAGATTTCTACATATAGTTTCACTTTTTAATGGTCGATGGTGTTGTGTGTATAAGTGTTTCAACCATTCATACACTTGTAGCTTAAATTTTTCCACAATTAAATAGTTTTCGGTAATGTTACGCTTTTTTATGTCAGGTGGCGCTGGACCACTTTCAGATTTCTATTTCTTTCCATAGTGAAACATTTTAATGGACGATGGTGTTGTGTCTATAAGTGTTGCAACCATTCATAAACTTGTAGCTTAAATTTTTCCACAATTAAATTAAATAGTTTTCAGAAATGTTACGCTTTATTATGTCAGGTGGCGCTGGACCACTTGCAGATTTGTACATATAGTTCCGCGTGCAGATTTCCGCCTTTTCCGCTAATTGTAATAGGTTGGACCCTTAGTCATAACTTAAATATTTCTTTAATGTTTTAATCACACTTCAACAAATAGTTAAAATTTTTGGTACTAATACTAATTACTGATTATGTAAGTGGCAGCTTAGGCGGCTATTTGAGGTTGAGACATTGATACTTATAAGGATTGAGACTCCGAATAGTAACTGTAACCTATCCCTTCTTCCGGCCCCAGCCTTTTTAACAAAACATGAAGGACCTAGTCTAGTGTTTCCCAACCTTTTTTGTGCCATGCCCCACCTAAGCCTTTCTAAAATTCTTATGCCCCCTATGTAACAAATACATAATTTTTAATATTAAAAAATTAAATTGTTCACGTAAGAAACCTAAATTAACTAGGATGTTATGAAACACAGTAAGTAAATTTTTAAAATATAGAATGAAAAACTGAAATTCAAATTCGAAATAATTTTAATATACATTTCTTTATATTAATTTATTATTTCAACTTAGTGAAATCCTTGCGCTAGATGCATGCTGCAAAAAGATTTTGTGTTGGGTTTCAATTTGGTTAGCTTCAGTCTCGAGTCTCCTCGTTGTGTTATTTCCAGACGATTTTCTGTACCAGTAAATCATTTACAGCACTAAATCCGCATTTAGCTAAATATGAAGATGGAAACGGTAACAATAGTTTTCTTGGAAATTTGGTTGAATTTGTTTATTTTATATCTGTTTACTCATAAAGCTATGCCAAAAATTTTAACTGACTTGTCATTTTGCATTTCTGCAAGTTTTTCTTAATACTGCATATTTGATATATCTGACAAATCCACTTACATTGGTTGCATCATACATTTTGGAAAATGAATTTTAAATCGGAAAATATTTTTTTTTAACAGTTGATAGAATTTTTGGATGATCGATAATAATAAATATAGCGGTATCATTTACTTCACATTTTTGAAGCCAATGAAATTATTCAAAGTTTTTGTTGTAAATATATTTCTGACATAACTCAATAAGGGTTGAAACCAAATATCTTCGCTTTGCATCGACAAGAGTTTTATTTGTTTCTTAAATTTGCTTAATTAATGTAATTAGTTCTACAAAGATAGTGGCTAAATAACTCACAAATGCTTTACAATCGACTGTTACAGATACTTCATTTCAGATTTGAAAAAAAATCGCTAAGAGTATCAAACATTTCCATTAATCTTTTCAAGTTACCTTTAGAGAGCTTTTACTTCAGTGTGAAGTAAAAATATCTCATGGTCTGCATTTTGTTCTTCACAAAATAGCTTGAAGAGACGCTCACATTTGGCATCAGCTTAATAGCATTAATACATTAATACATTTTATTACTGAATGTAGTAATTCATTTAGAACAAGCGAAATGTTTTTAATTGCCAAGTTTCCCTATGATTAACACAATGCACATGAATCATTTCTGAATTCTCATCTTTAAATAGTTTTAAGCAGCCTTTTTTATCATTATTTACATCTAAGTAGTTCTTTAGCTTATTATACACACACACACACACACACACATATATATATATATATATATATATATATATATATATATATATATATATGCCTTTTATCAATATATCTCACGTAAGTTATCAATACTGTCTCACTGCCTCTCAAAATTGATTCATCCGTTTGCTCTGAGAATTTCCTCGATGCAAGCTTTTCAACAAGTTGTTCTTAATATCTTCACTCATTTCTTTAACATTCTGCTAATAGTATTATTACTAAGTGGCATAGTTTTTATATCTTTGTCAACTTTTTCCATCTTCTGATATTGACGGTTTTATTAAATTTTCTCCTGTAGTATTATTTTTTTCCCGATTTAGCAATGAATAAAGAAATTTGATAACTAGCTTCAAGAATATGATTATTAGTTGAAGTATTAGCAGTAAATAGAGACTTAATTGTTGTTCTCTTTTTAAAAATTTTGTTTAAATTTTAAAGAAGACCTCATTTCATTGACTCGAAGTATTACTGGCATAAAAGACAAAAAAGAAACCAGTCATAGTGGACAGCGAGTATGAACACAAATTTTAAATATTCCTCCGAATATTGATGAATGTTTTTCTTGCTTCCACCACTCATTTTACTATGGGTTGAAAAAAATAAACATAAGATTAATTTAAAACTAAAACTAAAGAATGTGTTAAAATTAAAATTTGGAAAAAATCGCAATCCCATGGAAAATCATATTTTAAAGAGCCCATTTTCGAATTGCCCCCCTTAATCATCAAATTGCCCCCCTGGGGGGCGTGGGACCCGCGGGAAACATCGATCTAGCCGAAAAAATGATCAAGGTCATGATTTGTTGGTACCCTCCAGCACGTAACCATTCATACACGTAAACGAGATAACGGACTACCACAGAGGGATATTTGAGAAGCCCTCCACCTTTAACACTATAGAAAGCGAAATCGGTGTAGCGAGTTTCGCGAAAGTGCGAACGCACATGTCATTTGAAGTGCGCGCAATTGCGACCGCATATGTCACCGCATATGCTCGCACATAAGATGACACGATTTTACATTTGTCTGCGCGACCGGCAGCCACATACTCGCTATCGGGAATGACTAATTCCAGACATTTTCTGCCTATGAAATTAGATACGGATAAACAATAATACATGTTCACTGCTCTATTTACATCGAATTTCAATTTCATATATCAACAATTACAACAATTCCTAATAATTCTTCTAAAATGTTTTAAATAAAAATACCAAAATAGATAGTTAATAACTTTTGTCTTTAATTGTGTATTTTTATTAATCAAAATGTTAGATATCATACAGTCATAATTAAAATAATAAATGTAGTAATATATCAATAAATATTATTTGTGATCTAAATAATATGATATGAATGATATAAATTTACAAGTTAAAGCGTTTAGTTCTATATATATATATATATATATATATATATATATATATATATATATATATATAAATAAGTCACTGCTATTTTGTAACACGCAAATTACTTTTGTATCATTCAATGTCTGTCAAAGTATTAGCTAGAGAAGTAGTTGTTTCAAAAGTGTTTTTTTCTTGTAGTCTTAATAAGACTCATTTGTTGTAGATTTTACGAAATATTTTCGTGTTTTTCCTAATTATTATTCAATTTTCTACAACGTAAAGGACTTATATATTTTTATTATTAAATTATGCTCAAATTGGGTATTTTCCTTAATTCCGAACGTAATTATTTGCGTTGAATTCAGTAATCCATCTCAGATTTCAATTCAGACCTTCAGTCGATTATATTTCATTATTGTGTCAGTTGACGTACATACATGAGTAAGTTATTTATATTTCATTATATTTATTTTAGTAAACGTTTTTATTTATATTTGAAATCAATTTTATAATAAAGCTGTACTGAAGAGATCGAGAGATCGAAACACGTGTCTGCAGATGGTTATAAACTTGAGTATTGAATTATTTAATTGCCTTTGCTAATTTGTTTTTAATTACATTAACTTAAATTCATTTCTTGTTTCAAATTTATCATAATATAGTCACTTATAAATTTATTTAACGTACATTCAATCATTTTAAGTTCATTTTACAGAAAGAAATATGTTCAAACTAGTGTTGCTTTGATAGCCTTGCTATTTTGTAACACGTAAATTACTTTTGTATCATTCAATGTCTGTCGAAGTATTAGCTAGAGAAGTAGTTGTTTCAAAAGTGGTTTGTTCTTGTAGTCTTAATAAAACTCATTTGTTATAGATTTTACGAAATATTTTCGTGTTTTTTCTAATTATACGAATGTATTATATTTACTTCTATTTAATATTATGCTGTAATTAGTTTAATGTAAACTGTTGGATAATACATATTATTATTATTAGTATTATTATTATTATATTTAATAATGAATTAATGGTATTTAATATTTTAATTAATCAAAATATACCGTATGTCTCAGTTGAGAGCGTATCATAGGGAAATTACATGTACAATTTTTGATGTTAATTTTTGTCTCATACAATGCGTTGATTTCATCGTAATAAAGTAAACGTTGTTATATAATTTAATATGGATTATTTAAAGTGAAAAACTAGCAACTAATATCCTATAATAAATAATAATTGCCATGAACTATGATTAAAATAACTTCACATTCACTGTTGTAAAACATCACTTTTAAGTATTCATTCCGCAATGGTCACTACTTAAGGAGTTACAGGAGGAAGGGAGAAACAATAACTACGAGCTTACAGGTAAGAATTATGAAATAGAGATAAAAATTGAAATTATATTTTTTACATGTATTTTTTCTATGATCCGTCAAACAGTAAGTACCATACAAATTTAAATAATATATTCTATTTGTTAATTTTTTATGATACGTCCTCATATGAGACAACCGGTATAATTAATAATTACAAAGTTAATAACAATTATTATTAATTAATAATAAATATTATTAACTTTCTATTTATTAAAATTATTATTTAACATATGTTAGTTATATTAGTATGCATTGTAATTATTGTTGGTATTTGAAATTGAAATACGATATAAATAGGGCACTGAACATGTATTATTGTTTATCCGTATCAAATTTCATAGGCAGAAAATGTCTGGAATTAGTCATTCACGATAGCGAGTATGCCGCTGCGGATCGCGCAGACAAATGTAAAATCGTGTCATTTTATGTGCGGACATATGCGGTGACATATGCGGTCGCAAGTGCGCGGACGTCAGATGACATGTGCGTTCGCACTCTCGCGAAACTCGCAACACTGGGCGAAACTATCAGGAGAGAATTTGTGGAGGCAGGTTTGAGGAAATTGGCATGCGACTTCCTGTGCAGCAGGACAGCCCACTGCGGCAAGGTGGCAAAAATGTTTCCAGGGAATGTCCACTAGGGTTAGGATCTGGAAAGTGCCGTGGATAGTCGAAATGGAGGGCTGGTTTCGGACCATGAAGCGAGTACGAAAAGGATTGAAATCTGAAAAAAGACATGGAGCGAATGCAGAGCATGGGTTAAAGAGGCCGGGGTAGTGTAAGTGAAACGGAGGTACTGTTTATACGGTGAAGATGGGTGCTCAATAAGCCTGAAATTAACATGAACTATACCCGCATTAATTTCTCTAATAGCGTAAGATATTTGGGGGTTACAATTGACGAGAGACTGCTATTGATTAAACACGCCAAAATGATCAGATGCAGAACGACGGAAGTAGCTAACAAATTGATGGCTGTCGCGGGGAAATCCTGGGGAACCTCCCCTGAGATGCTCAAAACCATATATCGCGGAGTGATAGCACCCCTGCTAATATACGGAGCTGAAGTCTGGGGCAAAAGTAGTCATGACACAAAAATAAGAAGGCAACTAATTGCAGCGAAGAGGACATTCCTACTCAAGACGACCAGACCCTACTGTGCATTACCATCGACAACACTGCAGATCATCACAAGTGTTATGCCACTGGACGTAGAGGCCAAAGCAGGTGGGAGAACGAAACAGTAGCTAGTCTTCACGAAAGAAAACCAAACACAAAAGGTAACGTACATCTAGCAGAGAGAGAAGTCGTGAAATTCCGGGAATAGACCGGCGAAACGAGACAGGATGCGAACTATGAAATATACACGGACGTAACAGAACTCGAAGTAAACAGAGTCTCTAAGTTACACCCACCATCTCGACTGTAGAAGATTAATACAATGACATACTCGAGTCACCTTCTCAACCAGATGACCATACATTTTATGAATTCCGCACGAATTGTGGGTATTAGTTCCCTAAAATCTCGTCCTTGTTTCCATTTGGGGTAAGTTGCTACCTATCACTACGGATGAAAGTCACTTTAAATATTTTGGCCATGCGGTGGACTCGTCCGGGATCCGGAAACTATCTTTATATAATCTATCTAGATGGTTGCCGCCTCTAGAGCGGACCCCCTTCAAGCTTTATCAAAAATTATCGCTGCTTTTATCTCATGTCATTCCCAGGTTACTGCGCGATTTCCAGATGCCTTTTGTTACAGGTTCGGTTCTCAATGATGCCGATAAATTAATCCGACGTAAAGTGCTGCACCTCACCACTCATACCCCTGATCATCTATTGTATTACAAGGTCAAGGGCGTAGGGCTTGATGTACTATATTTTTGTAGCCTGGTGCCTTCAGTATATACGCTCATTTATCAGGGTCCTAGGAGGTATTATCCTATTCTCACCTACGCCCCTGCTTACGAAGATCACCATCGTACTGGGCGGGAAAGGATGGAGGGCTCGCGCTATCTTGTCATTATTGCTTGTCTCCTTTTAGCCGCTTTGTTCTTCTCTTTCTTTGGGGCGTTATCCTTCATGGCCTCTCTCACTGCTTATGTGGTGCACGCTTGAATCAGCTCATTCATCTCGGCCTCACCTATGCTGTCCATAGCCGTGCCGCCGTGCTGTCCCTTCGTGTCCCCTATTGTCCCCGCTCAGAGGATCGGGTGTCGTCCCGGTCGAAATATTGCCCGCCCTCTACTTGCTCTGCGCTGTTTAAGCGTCCGAACATCTCACTCGCACTCGTTGTCAGTTTGATGCTACTTTCCACCAAATTATTGATTATTTAATATGACCTTTTACTCGCCGATTCCTCCTTTGCGTCTGCCGTCTGTATTCAATATCTAGATCTCTGGATCTGCATAGAGTTTGCCAAGGGTGATCAAATCATTGACCAGATCATCTGCCAGAGTTCCCCTAGCATGGACTCTCTAAGGTGATCAGGGAAGGTGGTTAACACATGCATAAAATGCATTTTGCATAAAATTGATTTGATTTTAGTTGTTGTTGTAAAGCTTGTGGTCACTTTGTGTTTTTCAGAATTCGTGCAATTTTACCTGTTGTGCCTTTTATGTATGAAAGCGAGGCCCTTGTCAGGGGGTGTTCCTCTTTTTTATTCCGTGTTCTGCTTCTCATAATTTTATTAATGTGGTGTGAAATAAAACCGTTTTGGATTAGCGCCTCTTTTACTGTTTGTATTTCTGGCTTTTTATTTGTTGGATCAGCAAGACGTTCTGATCGCGTAATAAGTGTCTTGATCACTGATTGAAGTTGTGCTGGATGGTGGTTAGAATTCTGAAAAAAGACAAAGTAACAGCAGCCTTTACAACAACAACTATAATCAAAAACCTGACAGACAAACATAAAGACCAAATTCCACACGAAAACCAAGGAATTTATGAGATACCTTGTAAAGATTGTGACCAAACATACATAGGACAAACAAAGAGGCGAAATTCGGCAAGAATTGATGAACATAAAAAATCTGTAAAACAAAAACAAACTACTTCATCATTGACACATCACCTACAAACGGGCCATAAAAACACCAAAACTCTTGCAAGAATAGGACATCTAAACGAATCAATTATTCGGGAGGAAATTGAGATCGAGATACATATACACAACACGCACGCGCACAAACAACTATAAACCGGCCAATGACGCGAAGCCAAACAAGAAGGAACGCAGGTGGAGGGGAGGGGCTACATATATAAATAATCCTCTAACCAGACAGCAGACCAGTATTACCTTGAAAAATATGGCCGAGAGACCATCGAAACGTCTTGAATATAATTTACAAACCACGTGGAGTATAACCCGAAAACCAGCTACAACATAATAATAATATCATTTATTTTCATTGCGTTACAAACTGTACATCAAAATATATACATTGTAAGACATGAAAACAGGTCACAAAAACAAACATACTATAAAAGCATTGTTACATTCTAACACTACTAAAATATTCTTCCATATCATAAGGTACAAGCAACAGTAAAACATCACATAATATTTTTTTCATACTTTTATAATTTTGTGCAGTTTTAACACTGACAGGCATATTATTATAAATTTTTATACACGTATAGTGCGGCTCCTTCTCAAAAAGGCTTAATTTGTGTTTTGGGAAGTTGTACACAATACCATGCCTTGTGTTATAATTGCTCTCTAAACGGGATTGATTAAATAATGGTCGATTTTTCCACACAAATTCCACGCATTCAAGTATGTAGATAGCATAGAAAGTAAGGAGGTTTTCCTTTTTAAAAACAACTCTACACCTGGTATCATTTTTTAAATTGCAAATTATTCTCAAAGCACGCTTTTGAGTTATAAAAATTGATTTAGCATCTGTGCTGTTTCCCCAAAATAGCAAACCATATTTTAAATTTGAATAAAAATATGCATAATAAAACATTTTTGTTATATTGATATTAGTGTTTCGTGCTAATATTCTCAGTCCGTAACATGCTTTATTAAGTTTCGATACTATATGCCCAACATGTTTTTTAAAATTCAAGGTGTCATCAATTATAATCCCCAGAAATTTAGTATCGGCACTAAAGGTATAATTAATGTTTTGTAAGTTAATTGTGGTTTGAGGTGATATAACAGTATTACATTTAAAATAAAGACAATTAGTTTTATCCTGGTTTAAAAGTAGACCGTTATTGTTAAACCATCTTATAATGGTTTCCATTGCAATATTGCCATTTTCATTTACGTCTGAAAATGAAGATCCTAATAACAGTATATTTGTATCGTCTGCGTAACTAATGAATTTACATTTATCAGTGACGTTGTTTATATCGTTCATGAATATAATAAAAAGTAACGGACCCAAAATACTACCCTGTGGAATTCCCATTGTAATATCCAGGGCACTTGACTTTACATCGATTTCATTATCATTATTTTTAACTTTTACAATTTGTTTTCTATGGCGTATTACGATCAATAGGTTTATTTGCAGGGCCACGGATACCATAGTTCTCCAGTTTTATTAATAAATTAGTGTAGTCAATAGTATCAAATGCCCTGGATAAATCCAGAAAAATTCCACAGGCTACTCTGCCCCTATCAATACTTGTATAGATTGGATGTAGTAAATCGTATAATGCAGTATTTACACTTTTTCCTTTAAGGAATCCATGTTGGGTTTCATTGAACAGATTGATTCTAAAATTTTTGAGAAGGTGTTTAGAACACTTATAGGCCTAAAGTTTTCTAGTGATTCGGGGTCACCTTTTTTTGCAAATGGGTGTAATTACTGAATATTTTAAAAGATCCGGAAAGATTCCTGATTGAATTGAATTGTTGTAAATATGTTTTAAAGGTATAATAATTTTTGCTATACATTTTTTAATTAATGATACTGGTATCTCATCTAAACCACAGCTTTTTTTGTTTTCCATTTTAAATAATGCATTTATAATGTCGGATAATAATAATAATAATAATAATAATAATAATAATAATAATAATAATAATAATAATAATAATAATAATAATAATAATAATAATAATAATAATAATAATAATAATAATAATAATAATAATAATAATAATAATAATAATAATAATAATAAGATTATAAAAAAGCATTTGACTCAATCCCACACAGCTGGCTAATTGATGTCTTAAAGGTCTATAAAATATGCCCTGTAATAATAAATGCTTTAAACAAATTTATGAACAACTGGAAAACAGATGTCAATCTATACAACGGAGACACGTGTATTACTGCTAAAAACATAAAAATTGAACGAGGAATATTCCAAGGAGATTCTCTTAGTGCTCTGTGGTTCTGCCTCTCAATTAATCCCCTCTCTAACATTTTAAACCAATCAAACAAAGGGTATAAGTTGAATCCCCACTATAGTATATCCCATCTCATGTATATGGACGATATAAAACTATATAGCGGTAAACGTGAGCACTTGGATTCGCTACTCCATAACACTGAAACATTCAGCAGAGATGTGGGCATGACTTTCGGCATAGACAAATGCCTAATACAAAATATCACGAAAAGAAAGCTTAAAATGATAAATTATGAAACACAGGACGAAAATATAATCAAATGCATGCTAGATGGAGATACTTACAAATATTTGGGTTTTCAGCAAACTAGAAGAATAGATAATAAAACAGTTAAAATCGAACTAGAGGATAAATACCTAGAAAGAGTAAAAGTAATATCTAAAACAAAATTGAACGCTAAAAACATAATAAAGGCAATTAACACCTACGCTACACCAATACTTACCTATTCCTTCGGGGTAGTGCACTGGACGGATACAGATATAAGCAGTATAGCAAGAAAAACGAACAAAATACTTACCAATGCCAGATTCCACCATCCTAGATCGGCAACTGAAAGATTGAGCCTGCCCAGACGTCAAGGCGGAAGGGGGCTTGTAGACCTAAAAAATTTACTTAGTAGGCAAAAAAAGCTGATACGGGACTATTTTCTTCAAAAACAAAATACCTCTGCATTACATAAATCAATAGTAGAATCTGATGATAATTATACTCCCTTAAACCTATCGCATGAAGTATCCTTTCCTGAAATCTCAAATGATGAAAAAATAGACCGATGGAAGGAGAAAGCTCTACACGGAAAACATGCCCACGATCTATTACAACCACACGTCGATACAGAAGCATCAAATGCATGGCTAGTGAAGGGTACCCTTTTTCCTGAAACTGAAGGCTTTATGTGTGCTATCCAAGATCAGGTTATACTTACAAGGAACTATCGAAAGTACATAATCAAAGATGGCACACAAGACGATAGGTGTAGAAGATGCAAGCTAGCTACGGAAAATATCAACCACATCACATCCGGGTGTCAAACTATTGTACAGAGGGAATATAAACAGAGACATGACAATGTTGCTAAAATTATTTTCCAGCAATTAGCAATAAAGTACAATTTAATTGATTTGATTGAGCCATACTATAAGTATGAACCTCCTGCCGTCCTGGAAAATGACGCAGCACGTATGTACTGGGACCGCAGTATAATCACGGACAAAGCGATCCCAAACAATAGGCCAGACATTGTACTAATCAACAAGGAGACAAAATCAGCACTACTGATAGATGTAGCCATACCATCTACTACGAATTTAGAAACAACTTACGCTGAAAAAATGAGAAAGTACTCTGACCTACTAATGGAAATTAAAGACATGTGGCAGTTAGAGTCCGTAACAATATTGCCAATAATAATATCTGCAACTGGAGTAATCCCTAAAGCCCTTAGCAACTCAATACAGACAATGGGAATAAGCGAAAATATACACATGGAGCTACAAAAGTCAGTAATTTTAAGTACGTGCAGCATAACAAGACGCTTTCTAAACAGCGATACACCACCATAATATTACAGTAGTACACTTACCTCTACATTGGAGTTATCCTGTGGGGTATTTCACTCACCGCGGACGCGAGACACAATAATAATAATAATAATAATAATAATAATAATAATAATAATAATAATAATAATAATAATAATAATAATAATAATAATAATAATAATAATAATAATAATAATAATAATAATAATAATAATAATCGCGCTTAGTAGGAGACAGGAGGTCGCTCTGACCCGCCTACGAATGGGTCATACCAACTTGACCCATTCTCATCTCCTGACCGGTGACGAAGCACCCACATGCGACACGTGTCACAGCCCTCTAACGGTGAGGCATATAATCGAGGAATGTGCAGCCTACACAGGTCAACGTGTACGGCTGAAGCTCCGAGGTAATGTAGCGTACGATTTGAGCAATTCTGTTTTGTCGGTAGAAACTGTCGTTGCTTTTCTGCAAGCGACAGAACTTCTACGCAGAATTTAGGGGTACTGTAAGGACCAGTTTACTGTGCTGAGCAGTTTTTAATTTGTTGTGCATCGTCTTTTTATGTTAATTTATTATCTTTGTTAATTTATTCTGTGAACGTCCGTCTCGTCTAGTTGGCCCTTTACACCAACTAGGTCGAGTGATTTTATCGTTTTCGTTTTGTATTGTTTTTGTTGTCGGGCACTTTACACCCGACAACGGTTTTATCGCTTTTATTTAGTTTTAAGTTTTATCTTTGTGTCTAGCTTTAAGTTTTATTCTGTGTGTCGTCCCTTCACCATGTTGGCTCTTTACACCAACTTGGTGAAGTTGTTTTTATCATTGATTTTATCGCATTCGTTTGTATTGTTTTTGTTGCCGGGCACTTTACACCCGGCAACGGTTTTATTTGCCACTTTTTGGTATTTTATTATATTTGTTAACTTATTCTGTGAACGTCCGTCTCACCTAGTTGGCTTTTTACACCAACTAGGTAGAGTGATTTTATTGCATTTGTTTGTTTCGTTTTTGTTGTCGGGCATTTTACACCCGACAACGGTTTTATAGTTTTTATCTAGTTTTAAGTTTTATCTTTGTGTCTAGTTTTAAGTTTTAATCTGTGTGTCGTCCCTCCATCATGTTGGCCTTTTACACCAACTTGATGGAGTTGTTTTTATTATGAATGTCTGTATGTCTGTGTTCGTCTCGCCTAGCTGGTCTAGGTCGAGTGTTTTACTTTCGCTAGTCATTATTTTATTATATATGTTAATTTATTTTGTGAACGTCCGTCTCGCCTAGTTGGCATTTTACACCAACTAGGCGAGTATTATTATTATTTAACAAAGTTTTAAAAAAAGAGAATAGCGGCTAATGGCCCTAGCAGTCGATGCCGCTCAAAAAAAAAAAAAAAAAAAAAAAAAAAAAAAAAAATAATAATAATAATAATCTTTATTGTCCAACAGATATACCATAAAAGGACAAATAACAAAAATGTATAGAATTCTAAAACTAAACAATGTAAAATTAATAAGTAAATACAATCAATAATATGCTTTGAAAACAAAAAACAAACAAAAAATATTCCCATTAATAAAAAGTAAATATTTCGACACAAAAAATAAATAATAATCGTTACAAAAAAATATCTTCAGATATTCGATTGGCATTGCGGCACAAATGCGTAATGGGCGCTCTTAACAATACATTTGTACAATGAATAAAACGCTTACTATGTTTTTAACCACTATAATTTATTATAATATATAAATATATTACAATTTGTACGACTTAAGATTCCAGTTCTTTTTCTAATCACGCGTTAGAATGTAAACATTCATTCCCCGAAATTCATAATCTTAAAATTTTACATAAATGTTCAAAAGGTACAAAGCTTAATCTCCTGGAATCCGCGGAAATTTTCAAACGTAATCGTAATCCCCTCATTAACCTGTTAAACTAGCAAACCGATTTAGTACACACACCGCTTTTCAAAATTTTATAATCTTAATCTTAATCTTTTGCACCTGTTCGCCGTAAATCGTTTTGCTCCCCTCACTCAATTGTCAAAATCTATTTAAATGTAATTTTTTCGTTAATTTGTTCACTTGATAATGACCGTCAAAAGTCGAAACTTAAGTCGTACAAATTGTAATATATTTATATATTATAATAAATTATAGTGGTTAAGAACATAGTAAGCGTTTTATTCATTGTTCATTATGAATTACCACATAGTAACGGTCGCAACCATCATTATGATTCAATACATTTGTATTTGCGGTCGGTAAAAAGAAGGTGGTGTTATGTCGCGATGCAAGACGGGGTATATTGATATTAACCATTGATAATAATTGAGGTGAATCAATATCATTAGAAATTAACTTGCATAGGAACCTTGCACTACAATTATCTCTGCGTTCGGATAAAGATAAACAATTATGCTGTCTAAGAATATCAATGCATTCCGTCGAGTGATCGGGATACACGCCACTGGTTTTAAAAGTAAGAAATTTAAGGAATCGCTTTTGTACTCGTTCAATTACCGAGGAACCGGACATATATATAGGATACCAAATGATTGATGCGTACTCTAACCGGCTACGTACGAGAGCAAAGTACAGCACCTTCAGCAATTGGGTATCATTAAAAAACCGCGATATACGCATCAGAAATCCAAGCATTTTGAAAGCAGATTTGCCTACCGTGTGGATGTGATCGGAAAAGGTTAACTGAGAGTCAAACCAAACGCCAAGATCCTTTATTTTATTGTCACGAGGGACAGAAGCAATTCCAATTTTATAATCATTAACTACCGGTTGTCTTTTCCGAGTATATGATACCACAACACATTTGTTTATATTGAGAGATAATTGATTAACAGCACACCAATCAACTATAATATTTAGGTTTTCTTGCAAAATTGAGCAGTCGTATTCCGTGTTGATAGTACTATACAGTTTTACGTCGTCAGCATAAGCCAAGACAGGACAATTTATAGATGCGATTAAATCATCTATATAAATATTAAACAATAACGGACCCAAATTTGACCCTTGGGGTACACCAGATGTGGATATGAAGAAAGGTGATTTAAACCCGTTATAATATACATAATTCTTACGACAGTCCAAATAAGATGCTAAAAAGTTAACAATATTAAGAGAAAGTCCGAACGAATAAAGTTTATTGAGTAATATTTCATGATTAATGGTATCGAATGCTCGCGAAAAGTCGGTATAAACAACGTCGACTTGTCCGCGCTTATCAATCGATTCACAAATATGTTGCGTGATAACTGCCAAATTAGTTACTGTTGATCTGCCAGCACAGAATCCATGTTGTTGTGGAGACATATAACTTATCACATGACTGTAAATAATTTGATACATGATTTGTTCAAAAACTTTTGAGAAGTTTGAAAGAATAGACACTGGTCTATAATTTCCAATCTGTTTTTTATCTCCTTTTTTAAATATTGGACTTATTACAGCCGTTTTCCATCTCTCGGGAAAAATCATATTTTTTAAAGATAAATTATAAATTATGGACAACGGCTTGGCAAATACGTATTTGCAATCTTTAATCAAAAAACACGGAAGGCCATCATCGCCACATATTTGTGAATTACGGAGTTGATTTATACTATTTATTACCTGGTTTTCTTGAATAATGGGCATCACAAGGGTTTCGCGGTTATTATAAGTGTCATTGATATTATTTACCGATCCTTTCGCTGTGAAAACGTTCGAAAAAATATTAGCAAATCCGTCAACAATTTCTTGTGGAGAGGAATAAGTTAATGAATCACTATGAAGTTCTCCAGGAATTCTAGTCGTACCTTTTTTTAAATTCACGAATTTCCACAAATCTTTTGGTTTAGCCTTAAGGTTGGATTGAATTGTAAATAAATAATTATATGCAGCGGATATTTGATTTTTAGTCAGACAACGTAACCTTGTGAACTCATTATAAAAGAACTGTGAGTTAGATGCTTTCCATTTACGATGGAAATATTTTTTCAATGTAATATTGCGCTTAATTTCAACTGTGAACCAAGGTGGAAATGAATCTCTTTTTGAATGTTTCATTAATGGAACAGACTCTGACAGGGTGTTAAACAATTTCCCATAGAAAGCTTGGCAGGCTTCGTTAACATCTAGGTTATTATCAAGAAACGACCAATCTACATTAAATAGGTCTTCATAAAGTTTAACATAATTCGCTTTTTTAAAGTTAAATCTTAAATTATCATTTGAAGGAAAAGAACATTGTTTATTATCATGCAGATGCGAATCAAAGGTAATACATAATGCAGGGTGATGGTTATCCTCCATTACCATTGGGCACTCATCCCTTACAACGTTGACAACACTGTTAAAGTTACATAAAATCAAGTCTAATAATCTATTGTTAGAATTGCGTACGTTATTCAGTTGCTTTAATTTGAGAAGTTGTATAAGATTGGATAGTGCTAAACATTTTCCATTATTTGGTGTCGAATTATCAGAATAACTTGGGATATTGAAGTCGCCAAGAATCAATATTGGTTGATTTAGAATATATAGCGAGATAGTTTCAAAGAAAGTGTCTAATTCACTTATAGAGATATCCGGGGGTATATAGAGAACCATAACATAGAAAAAAGATGGCCGTGTGAAACATTTACATAAAACGAAATCAATTAACGGAACATTGTCATTAATGTGAGGTATATCGACAGGTTCAAATGACAGAATCTTATTGAATGCTACCAAAACACCCCCGCCAGTTGTTCTGTTTGTAGTTTGAGTATTTCTATCACATCTTACGACATTAAATTCAGGAGTAAATAGCTCACTTGAAAGAACAGATTCACAGAGCCAGGTTTCTGTAAAACATATGATATCGAAATCGGTATTACATACGCTATTGTAAACTGTGTCAGTTTTTGAGCGAAGGCCTCGGGTATTTTGATAGCAAACATTGAGACGATACATTCTGTTGGACGCATTTAGTTTTCCGAATTCCCGGATGTAGAGACGATTGTTGGTATGCCTCGTATATGTTTGATACAGAGATCAGTCTCCCCTAAAGATGAACGTTGTACAAGTTCCTTTTTGGTCACTCTGTATAATTCCACTTGGGCCGGAGTTTGATCTCGCGATATAGCAATATGTTTATATTCGTTGTTATTCCTGAGAGCCTTTGAATTTCGGAGAATGGATACAACAGATGATTCTTCAGGTAAAGTAACTCTAATGGGTCGCTTGTTAACACTACGAGATTTATCAAATCTACCCAGCCTAGAGGTATTGACTACATCTTGGTTAACTTTTAAGACAGATAGGACTTTCTTCACAGTGTTAGTGTCACTTTCATATTGTGATGTTTTTGAAGTACACGATTCCTCTAACCCATAAATTATTACGTTACGTTTGCGTTTTTCCCGTTCTTGAACTTCCTGAATTATTTTTTCTGTTTCCATAAGTCCAGAAGGTGTCATAGATGGTGATTTTTTCAGTAGTTTGACTTCCTTTTGTAGATCTATAATAGCGCGCTTAAGTTCATTGATGTCGACACCCAGCGATATACATTCTTTGCACGTCCAAGTTAGGCCTGATTTGGAGTTAATTTTACGAGCTTCAGCTCTTGTTAAATTTATACACGAAAATTTATAGTGGTTTTTGCAGACACAGCAATCAACCATCGAATGTTGTTCATCTGACGTATTACAACATGTACTTGTATTCATGATTAAGGAAATGAAAGACTATGATTGTGGAACAGGAAAGACGTATTTCACGCTAGCGCGACCCACCGCAGCGACTTAAAACACAATGGTAAAATAGGCCACGGACGGGAAAATTTGGTATTAGGTTATTACGTTAATCTAATAGAAGGCAGAAATGAACAAGTGTGTGTTGTTATTCAAGGATTGAATTAAATTAATTTATTTTTGATATAAATTAAAGAAAAAAAATATAAAAAATATATTGGCTCTTGCTGGACGCGAACCAGAGTTTGTTGTGTGGAAGTTATCGATTTTCCAACTACACCAATGTATTGGTTGATAAATTGTATTTGTGTTAATTATATTATTGTAAATTTTGTTTCCATGTGTAGCGTTTTACTTCAAATGTAAGATTTGTAGGTTATGTACTACAATTAATTGTAAAACCGTTATTTGTATCTAATTTGAAATTAAAATGATTTAATTTTAACGGTACCTGTACTCGAGGAAACATATAAACGATGTATATAGCTATATTCTTGCTTTGAGGGCCTAATCCTCAGTACTATACAACTCTAACAACAACGCACTGTTCACCTTGACACAACAAAAATAATAATGAAATGAGCTGAAATTTAAAGTTTGTTCGATTTCTTGGAATGTTGCAAGTAAATGGATTCTGAATTGCGTTTTTATTTTGTAAATTAGTGACAATGTCTTTAAAGAAATAATTAAATTTATTTGCTAAAAGTTCAGGATTTGTACTGTTTGGTAATATATTGACAGAATCTTTCTTTTTTGTTACTATATTGGATATTATGTTCCAGGCCGATTTAGATACATTTGATGAATTTTTGATTTGACTCTCATATTGTTTTATTTGTTCTGATTTTAAGTATTTTAAATATTCTGATTTAGCATGCTTTAATTTATTTTTGTATTCGGGCGAAAAATAAGCTAAGGTTTCATATAACTTTATATTTATTTTATATTTTTCAGCATCTTTTGCAGTTGTTAATTGATATTTGTTTTTATTGTGTTTTATATTTCTAATTGGGAAATGCTTATTTATGTAAAACATAAAAGTATTCAAAAAATTATTGTATTTTATATTGGCATCGTAATCGGTATATGCACTAAAATTATAAAAACTAAATTGTTCTCCATCAATATCATTTACGAATTCAGCGATTGCTTTATCAAAGAATATTCTACCTCTTTTATTTTGCTACCTATTATTTTTTAATCTAATTTTAGTAAAAATTAACTGAGCATCGTGATCTATTGTGAACATTTTTATAACATTAGATTTAACATCGTTCTCTGACATATTTGTGATAACGTTATCAAGACATGATACTGAGCCATTGTAGTGCACTCTGGTGGCTTCCGATATGGTTAAGATTGAGCCATAGGACCGCACTATATTTGTAAAAATCAATGATTCATTTGTTTGATTTAGTGTATTTATGTTAAAATCTCCTGCTATAAAAAAATTATCGTTACTTCTTGTTAATTGTTCTAGAATTTTTTCGAGTGTTGTAAAAAATAATTTTACATCACCTGTTGGTGGTCTGTAGATACAGACAATATTAATAACAGTTCTTAAATAATTAATTTGCACGCCTGTACATTCTATGTTTTTAGTGACAGTCAACTTATTAATATTACTCAACTGACTCGCTTTGGTATTAGTTTTACAATATATTGCAACACCACCATGTTCATTTTTTGATCTGCAGAAGTATGATATTAAATTATATTGTTGATTTAAATTGAGTGCTAACAATTGATCTTGTGTCTGCCAGTGTTCCGATAAACATATGACACTAGGATTTTTGTTTACATTAATGATATGTTTTATTTCATTCAGGGTAGTAAATAGACATTGTACATTGCAGTGAAATCATTTAAATTCGGTTTCATTTTGCATAACTGTATCGACATTGTATGTTATGTTGGTTTTATTTGGGTTTTCTTGCCTATAAAAAAATTAAATCTTGAAAGCATGATTCCCTTTTCCCACGAAGCAGGGTCTTCGATTTTGTCCTTGTATGAGAAAGGTACTCCTACTTTGAAGCTGCTGAAAGTTTAATTTTCATATTTTGGAACTATCTTATCACAGTTAATGTCTTTGCACTGGAATCTTGCACTCAATAAGTTTTGCAGTTTTTCCGCCGACATATCTACAGAGTAGCGAGATACATGATGCCATGCTTTTTTTTCTACTACTGTTACTGTAGTGCTCTCATTCGCACCAACTACTATGGATTTCTTCTTGCGGCGAGTGAACTCGATGAATCCATGCGTCGCGGAGTGGCCATCCGTACTGGCGGCCGTGCTGTTTTCAACTACGCTCTTCGTTTGGGTGTTCTTATTGAGAGGCTTAGGCGTGTGCGCAGTTGTTGTTTCCATTTTATTTATTGTAGTTTGATTTCTAGACGCCTTTGTTGCTCTTGCAATATGAATATTATTATTTAAATGATATTTATTGGTATTGTTGCTGGAGAATTCCTGGATCTAAGACTAACTCGCGGATGGGTGGTTCGATTTATTTAAAGGGCGCCAAGTAATCTTTAATTTAATTGCCCATCTAGGAATTAACGCGTGCGAAAACTACTAAACCCGGTTGGAATCAAATAAATAATAACGGTTGCGTAAGATCGATGTTTATTAAATATTATAATTAACAATAATAATGGAAAATATGCGGTGAAATGATAATTAATTATTAATAACGAGTATTCTTTTAAATGGCACAACAAAAATACAATACTATTTAAGTTAACTGAGCTGCTATTTCGAAATAAGTAAAAATGGTTATTTAGTATGAAACGAATTGGTTTCATTCGATCAGAAAAGCAGTGGCCACTGCGCGCTCTCCGTCGAAAAAAATAATAATAAAATTACCTCGAATTTAAGCCAAAATAGCGGGCTCATTCACATTAAAAATAAAAATAAAATGATATGTGAGCCAAAGGGCTCCGGGAAACTGTTAATTACAGCCGCAAGGCGAGCAGGAATTTTCCGGGCAAACAATGGGGCCTATAAGTTCGAAGCACGACTTAGGAAAAATCACGAAAGCAATTAAACTACGTACCTTAGATGTAAGGTGGCCCCTTCGTTTAGCGTTTTGCTACTGCGTGAAATGCGTAGTTAATTTTATGCAGACTACAAAATATTGCACCAAGATAAAGCAATTAAATGCGCACAGAAGATTACTCGCACAAGTTCACGGATTGAATGCCTCTCGCGCGCGTTGAAAAATATTCCTATTTTTTGTCTTCCGATCAGAAGAAATTAAATACCAAACAGAAAAGGTGCGATGAATATTGGGCAGCCTAACATAAATATCCAAAATATAGAAATTGCGACGGGCACAAAATATGAACGTCACAATATATATATATATATATATATATATATATATATATATATATATATATATATATATATATATATATTATGCAACATATAGGATATTTTCTGTTAATAATTTCTCAGAAAATTTTATTCTCTATAAAAGTTGGTGCTTGATCTTAAACCTATAAAATCTACGAAATAAATGACAATCTATGCTATATTAGCAACATAATGAAAAATTTTATAATATTTGCGCTTTTTAAGCGAATTTTATCAAGTATTCTCAGTATTTTTGTATCTGTCATTAATATTTATTGTTTCTAAATAATTAATTATTGATTTATTAAGAGTTGTTGTCTCCTAAATTATGGCAGAGCAAATTACTTTACAAGACAGAGGCAGAGTTGGTGCTAATTTTCGTGGCGATGACTATAAAACCTGCGGAGATAGCTGAAAGTTTTAACGGTAGGCACCCCGAAAAGAGAATCAGTTATTCACAAGTGTCAAGAATTTTAAAGCAATTTAAAAGGACCGGAAAATTTGAATTTTATTTTAAAAAAGAACGTACTAAACCAATGAGGAATGTGAAGAATTCGTTGTATATCTTATAGAGATATGTTCAAACTTTGCTAGAACATCATTACGACAATCGTTCTGAATTTTGTTTTATAGTACAAGGTGAAATTAGAAATTATTAGAACATTTTCTAAGAAGATCCTGTTTACGAATGAAGGTATATTTACTACAAAAGGTGTTATTTCATAACAAAACTGTCGTTGGTGGCCAAAGGAAATCCAGCTTTCCTAATTATCTGCAAAAATCAATATTTTCGAAAATAAATGTTTGGTATATAATTTTAAACAGAAATATTATTATTAAGGCTCTTACATATCCCGACAGTGTTTAAAATAAAGAAAGATATTTAGTTCTTGAATTTTGGAGGCGTTACTTCGTGGTACATTTCGATCGAGAATTAGAATTTTTACAAGATTTCTACAAGAAATTGTCTTTGGTTTTGGTGGCAGGATTCGGGGCTGCACATAGCGCTCATGTCGTAGGTGAATATTTAAATGAACAATTTAATGAGAAATGGATTGGAATAGATTATACTGAGTGGTCTATTCTTAAAAATGTAATCAGTGGTTTTAACAGAAGAAAATATTTATGAATTGAGAGGGAAGGGGATTAATAATTTCGTTAATGTTGTTAATTTCAAAGAAATTAATTTTTTGTTGATTAAAACCGGATGTCATTTGTTTTGTCTTTTTTGTATCCTTAATATCAAGCACCAACTTTTGTAAAGAATAAAGTTATCTGAGAAATTAATAATAAAAAAATTAAAAAATTTATGTGGACACGTTGTATATATATATAATGTATTGTATTGTATAAATATATATATATATATATATATATATATATATATATATATATATATATATATATATATTATTTAGTTTGATGTTTTCGCGGGTATGGTATGTTGTAGCTGGTTTTCGGGTTATAGTCCGCATGGTTTGTAAATTATATTTACGACGTTTCGATGGTCTCTCTGCCATCTTTTTCAAATGTTTACTCTTGTTTGGTCAAGGTAATACTGGTCTGCTGTCTAGTTAGCGGATTATTTATATATGTACTCCCTCCCCTCCACCTGCATTTCTTCTTGTTTGGCTGCACGTCATTGGCCGGTTTATAGTTGTTTGTGCGCGTGCGTGTTGTGTATATGTATTTGTAGTGTCTGTGTTAGTACGTGTCCGGTGATTTTCCGGTTTCCACGTAATCGGCAGGCGCTGTGAGTCATCTCTGCGGTTCATTGACCTTGGTCGTATCTCGATCTCAATTGCCTCCCGAATAATTCGTTCATTTAGATGGCCTATTCTTGCAAGAGTTTTGGTGTTTTTAAAATCTATTTTATGGCCCGTTTGTAGATGATGTTGTGCCAATGATGAAGTAGTTTGCTTTTGTTTTACAGAGTTTTTATGTTCATCAATTCTTGCCGAAATTCGCCTGTTTGTTTGTCCTATGTATGTTTGATAACAATCTTTACAAGGTATCTCATAAACTCCTTGGTTTTCGTGTGGAATTTGGTCTTTATGTTTGTCTGTCAGGTTTTGATTTTAGTTGTTGTTGTAAAGGCTGTTGTTATTTTGTGTTTTTTCAGAATGGAAGCGAGGCCCTTGCCAGGGGTTGTTCCTCTTTTTTATTTTACGTGTACATTAATAAGAACTGGGCCGAAGTGCGGAATGTGCTAGATGAGAAATATAATCAAGGAACAAGATGTATGGTGGGGGGAGATTTTAATGCAAGAATGGGGGAAAAGGGGGGAGGAGTGAATGATAAGGGTAAGCTAATACTAAGAACGTCTCAGGACAAATTGATAAATCAGGAGGGTCGAAGGATGGGGGATTGGTTAATAGAAGAGGGATGGGAGATGTTAAACGGGTGCACTGAAGGTGATTGGGAAGGAAAAAAGACGTATGTTGGACCACAAGGATCGTCAGTCGTGGATTATGTTATAATAAAGGGGCTAAACAGGGAAGAAGTTCGAAGAATGGAAGTAGAAGAAGTCCTGGGGTCGGACCATTTGCCAATAATGGTGGAGATAGGGCTGGGAAAATTTAGGGAAAATGAACAAGAACAGGAATGGTGGAAGTTAGAGGATAGTGTAAATGCTATCAAGAATATGGGAAAACAATTAGAAAAGATTAACTGGAATGAAGTTAAAACAATAGAAGAGATGGAAGGGATTATTGCGGGATGCGGTAGAAAAGTAGAAAGAAGGGATGGGGAAAGGTGCGCTTGGTTTGATAAAGAATGTCGGGACGCAAAAAGGGAGGTAAGGAAGACTGTGAGGGAATGGACCTTGGGTAGAGGAGAGGAGAGATGGGTGGTGGCAGCGAGGACTAAGTACGCAAAACTATGCGAGGAAAAGAAGATGCAGGCCTTGGAAAAAACGAGTAACGACTTGAAATTATGTAGGAATGAAAAGGAGATATGGAGTATTTTAAAAAGAGGTGAGAGGAGGCAACATATAGGAGTGTCTCTACAAGAATGGGCAGACAAATGCAGTGTAATGAGTGGTGAGCCAAGTGGGGTAGGGGAACAAGAGTCGATTGGGGAAGTTGAAGAGTTTACGGAGGAGGAAATAGAAAAAGCATTTAATGAGTTGAAAACTGGGAAAGCTGCAGGACTGGATGGGTTAAAGGCAGACATGTGGCAGCAGATAGGAAAGGAAGGAAAGCAGAAGTTCAGAGAGCTGCTGAATCAAATATGGAGAGGAGAAGCAGAGTTCCCAAAAGCGTGGCGTGTGGGTCTTATGTGCCCGGTACACAAAGGTGGTGATACATTAAATGTAGAAAATTATAGAGGGATAACAATTATGTGTACCGGGTACAAAATTGCCATGACAGTGGTAAAAATAGGATGGAGAAGGAAGTGGAGATCAATAGAATTCTGCCGGAGACGCAAGGGGGTTTTAGAAAAGGGAGGGGAACAAGGGACCAAATCTTTACACTGGCAAGGATTGTGGAGAGAGTGTTGGAAGAAAAGGGCAGTATCTACGCTGTTTTCCTGGATTTGAAAGCAGCGTATGATACTGTACCGAGAGAGAGATTAGTGGAGTGTTTGAGAAGGAGAGGAGTGAGTGCAGGAATGGTGTAGAAGGGTGTATGAGGAAACGTGGGTGAGTGCGAAAGTGGGGGCGAATGTGTCTGAAAGGTTTAGAATTTGGATGGGGGTGCGACAGGGCTGTCCGTTGAGCCCTTTACTCTTTAACATATATACTAGTGAATTGGAAGAGATTTTGAGAAAAGGGCAAGCGGGCGGAGTAGTGATTGGAAAAGAGAAAGTATGGATGCTGGCGTATGCAGATGATGTGGTGCTTTTGGCGAGAAATTGGGGAGAGATAAAAGAGGTGATGCAAAGAGTAGAGAGGTATATGGACAAAAGAGGAATGCAAGTGAATGCAAGGAAAACAAAGTGGATGCGATTTAGGAAGCGTGGAAGGGAAGGAAGAGTGGGTAAATTAGAATGGAAGGGGGAGGTGATTGAAAGAGTGAAGGAATTTAAATACTTGGGCTTCGTATTTAAATGCACAGGAGGATACGGTGAGCACGCCAAATGGATACAGGGGAAAGCCAGAAAAGCGTGGGGCATTGTGAGGAAAAAGTGGGGGAAATGGTTTTCCGGCAACTTTCAGTTGGCGTGCCAGCTGTGGGATGCATGTGTGAAGCCTATTTTGCTGTATGGGGTAGAAACTTGGGGAATGAGGAAGTATGAATGTATTGAGCGAAAGCAGTCATTATTCCTGAAGCAGATTCTAGGGGTGGAAAGATCAACACCTGGGTACATTCTGCTTCAGGAAACAAATAGAATGAGTGTGCATGCAGAGGCAATGGAGAGAGTGGTAAAGTATGAGATGGATTTGGTTGGATTGGATAATGAGAGATTGGTGAAAGAGGTATGGAGAACGTGCATGGGGAGAAAGGGGAGTGAGTGGAGGTTAGAACGTAGAAAGATGTATGAAAGGGCAGGAGTATCTGAGAATATGGTAAATGAGTGGTTGGAGAAAGGGGTAAATGTACGGGATGAAAGAGAAGTGGAAGTAGGTTGAAATGCAGGAGAGGCAAGGTTGTATCGGAAGGAGCACATATAATCCAGGGTATGAAAGATGGCAGGTATATGGGAGGGTGCCAGCGTACCTAACTAATAGTGTCTACTCAAATGAAGAGAAGATTACCCTGGCGCGAGGTAGATGCGGTACGGAAGAGAGGGGAAGGAAGGTTTGGATGGGAGAAAGTTATTGTAGGTGTGCACTGTGTACGAATGGGATGGATACATGGAGTCATTTGGGAGAAGAGTGCGAAGGAGTGCGTGAGGAGTGGTTGGGGGGAAAAAGGAAGGTTACGGAATGGATGAGAGAAGATGGAGCTGGTGTAAAGGTTTTGGTCAGACTTAGGTGGGAGAGGGAATTAAAAAGGAAAAGGAAAATATGATAGAATATTTGTTTTTTTTTAATGTAGAAGTTTGTATATATATATATGTATATGTAGAAAGGTTTTGTAAGTTAAAGTGATGCCAATAAAGGTTTTTTTTTTTTTTTTTTTTTTTATTACGTGTTCTGCTTCTCATAACTTTATTGATGTGTTGTGAAGTAAAGCCGTTTTGGATAAGCGCCGCTTTTACTGTTTGTATTTCTGGCTTTTTATTTGTTGGATCGGCAAGACGTTCTGATCGCGTAATAAGTGTCTTGATTACTGATTGAAGTTGTGCTGGATGGTGGTTGGAATCTGCATGTAGGTATCGGTTTGTGTGTGTTTTTTTCCTGTATACAGTATGGCCTATTTTTAAATCTGGTTTCTTAATTATCAGTGTATCTAGGAAGGGAATCTGATTATTTTCCTCTGCCTTCATAGTAAATTTAATTTTTGGATGTATATTATTTAGGTGTTGTAGAAATGTATCGAGTCGTTCTTTTCCGTGTCGCCAAATAACAAAGATGTCATCTACATATCGCAACCACACTGATGGTTTATTTGGTGCAGTTCTTGTTGCTATTGTTTCGAACTCCTCCATAAATATGTTAGCTAAAACTGGAGATAGTGGTGATCCTATGGGCGCTCCTTCTATCTGTCTGTATTTTGTGCCTTCATATATAAAATATGTGTTCGAAGTGCAGTGTTTCACTAAATCAAGTGTATGTTCGGGTATTGTATGTTTTGATCTTAAAATATTAATTGTTTCATCTATTGGTACTTGGGTAAACAGTGATACCACATCAAAACTGACTAATATATCCTCTTGGTTAATTTTAAATGGTTTGATTAATTCCAAAAAGTGTATGGAATTTTTTACATACGATGCTGCTGATTCAGCAAGAGGTTGAAGTTGTTTGGCTAGAACTTTTGCCAGTGGCTGTATCGGTGAATCAAATGAACTTACGATCGGCCTTAGCGGAATTCCATTTTTGTGAATTTTTGGTAATCCATATAATTTTGGACATCTGGATGATTTTTCTCTGGGTATGGTCGCTTTTTTTGTTTCTGGATCAAGATGTGAGGCATTAATCTTGGCCTTTGTTGTTTTTTCTAGATAAGTGGTAGGATCAGTTGTTATTGGTTTGTAAACTGGATCATCTAGTAGAGATCTCATTTTTGCTTGATAATTTACTTTGTTAAGGATTACTGTTGCATTGCCTTTATCTGCTGGTAAAATTATAATTTCATCATTTTCGCGAAGTGCTTTTAATGCTCGATGTTCTTCACGGGTGATATTGGGTTTTGGTGGCTATGCATTTCTGAGTATTCGTGCCGTTTCTTGTCTAACTATTTCAGCGTCATCTGGATTAAGTTTCCTGATCGCTGTTTCAATGTTGCATATAATATCATTGGTTGGTATTGATGATGGTGTCAATGCAAAATTTGGTCCTTTTTCTAGTACTCTAATAGCTGCGTTGTCGAGGTTGTAATCTGAAACATTGTATACGGTTTTAGGTTTTGTTGTTGCAGGTCCGTTCGTTTGGCGACACGGAAAAGAACGACTCGATACATTCCTACAACACCTAAATAATATACATCCAAAAATTAAATTTACTATGAAGGCAGAGGAAAATAATCAGATTCCCTTCCCAGATACACTGATAATTAAGAAACCAGATTTAACAATAGGCCATACTGTATACAGGAAAAAAAACACACACAAACCGATACCTACATGCAGATTCCAACCACCATCCAGCACAACTTCAATCAGTAATCAAGACACTTATTACGCGATCAGAACGTCTTGCCGATCCAACAAATAAAAAGCCAGAAATACAAACAGTAAAAGAGGCGCTTATCCAAAACGGCTTTACTTCACAACACATCAATAAAGTTATGAGAAGCAGAACACGTAATAAAAAAGAAGAACAACCCCTGGCAAGGGCCTCGCTTCCATACATAAAAGGCACAACAGATAAAATTGCACGAATTCTGAAAAAACACAAAATAACAACAGCCTTTACAACAACAACTAAAATCAAAAACCTGACAGACAAACATAAAGACCAAATTCCACACGAAAACCAAGGAGTTTATGAGATACCTTGTAAAGATTGTGACCAAACATACATAGGACAAACAAACAGGCGAATTTCGGCAAGAATTGATGAACATAAAAACTCTGTAAAACAAAAACAAACTACTTCATCATTGGCACAACATCATCTACAAACGGGCCATAAAATAGATTTTAAAAACACCAAAACTCTTGCAAGAATAGGCCATCTAAATGAACGAATTATTCGGGAAGCAATTGAGATCGAGATACGACCAAGGTCAATGAACCGCAGAGATGACACAGCGCCTGCCGATTACGTGGAAACCGGTTCTTCGAACGGAAAATCACCGGACACGTACTAACACAGACACTACAAATACATATACACAACACGCACGCGCACAAACAACTACAAACCGGCCAATGACGCGCAGCCAAACAAGAAGAAATGCAGGTGGAGTGGAGGGACTACATATATAAATAATCCGCTAACTAGACAGCAGACCAGTATTACCTTGACCAAACAAGAGTAAACATTTGAAAAATATGGCAGAGAGACCATCGAAACGTCGTAAATATAATTTAAAAACCACGCGGAGTACAACCCGAAAACCAGCTACAACATATATATATATATATATATATATATATATATATATACAGTGCTTCTCAAACGTAAATTATCAAAATCGGTTGATAAATAGCGGCGATATTTATCAAAATGAATTCAAAGAAGGGCGTTAATATACGAGTAGGCGCTGTTGAGGCGGGCATATCAATATCGTTGAAATATTTGCTTGTTTTTACTTCTGTCAAAGACAATTCAGAGTGTTTCGTGATTGAAGAAATAGTAGCAAACTTTTGAAACCAAAAGCATCGAAGTTTTAATGATGATTGGGCTTGGACATAGAAGCCGGTCGAATAGAAAATAAATTTCGCGATGTCGGAGATGTACGGGATCAGTCTAAGGCCAGACTTCTATTGGCCTTAAATGAAAACCGACCATTGGATGTAATTTCAAAGCTGCAAGTAAATCCATATTTAACCTTTGCAGAGGTCGTTTCCCAAGTTGGTACGTCAAAAAATTCAGTGTCCCAATTATTTGGAAAACACAAATTTCACCCGTATGAAGTGTACTTGGTGCAAGAATTGTCCGACGATGATTTTGATCGATGAGTACAATTTTGTGAGGCAATAATGGAACTCTCTAACGCAAATCTTTGCTTAATTCGAAACATTGTATTTTCTGATGAGGCAAAATTTGTCTGAATGATACCGTCAATAAACAAAATTGCCGTTACTGGGCTCTTCTAAATCCGCATTGAATGATGGAAACGAACAAGCAATATCCTCAAAAGCTTAATGTGTGAGCTGGTGTAGTGGGTTCTAAAATTATTATTTTTGTGTCTGTGTGTGCATGTGTGTATATGTGTGTATTTTTTAATATAAACATTTCTACAAAACTTTTCAAACAAAATATAAAGGGAGTGAAGAACTGAATTAAAAAGTGAACTAATTATTAAGAATAGCTTTTTTGCGTAAACCTTATAGTTTTCGAGTAAAATATAGGGAAATTATTATTATGGCGCGTTCTCTTCGATGCGAGACCGAAATCTGTCCGCAACTTTTGCAAAATGTGCGGTCTGATTTCAGTTGCTCTGCTCGGATTGCAATAGCACATGTGTGCTCGTCAACGTGGAATGATGCGTAAATGTTTTATTTCTTTCGTTCACTTTATCACGTGTATAATACTCACTTTCTTTTACACATACTTTTGTATTAAAATGTATTCTTGAAAATATTATAATGAAAATATCAATTTTTTATAGCGATATAGTTAACAATGTTTGTCATTATCATTAACACAGTTTGAAATTTATTGTAAAAATAACCAGTTTTAATAAACATAATATTAAAATAATGGTTGTTTTTGTGCAATCACCAGATATTAACGAAATATTTAAACTGGCTTTATGCCACATATGCCCAATGGCGACACCCTGACGGCTTAATTTTAAACACCTGCCCTCATTCGGCATCTTTATTTAAAATATCAAATTACATAGAAATTCTTGCTAAACTGTTCCTTTCTGTAAATTAGATCAGTCTTATCTTATCACATTGAGAGGGTGCCTGTATTTAAGAAAAATGTCTCCTAACAAACCAGATATTTGGAGTCACTATACAAAAAATAATAATAAATCCGCGTGTAATTATTGTTCAAAAATATATTCCAAACATTATACACCCTTATTACAGCATTTAATTAAGTGTGAAAATTGTCCTTTGCCAATTAAAAATACATTAATTCATGTTCGTTATGGCGGAAGTTCTCACAATCTGGAGGTAAGTCATTCACTTTTAATCTAATTATATTTATACTGATATTAGTTTAGTTCATTTGAAATGTGTAAGATAAACATAAATAAAAAAATTTAATTCAATATAAATAAAATAATCATATTCAAATAACTTAATTTTTTAATGATTTGGAAATTACACTACACTGTTTGGAAATTAATTATGACAATAAGATGTAGATATGATTTTTAATTACTTAAAATAAAAATGCAAATTAAAGCAAATATTTCCAATGTAGTATTATATTACTTAGAGAAAAGATCATTTTAACGAAAACCGTGACTAACACAGAACTAAACTGTGGAAGGTATAAATTATTTTGGAGTTTTTAACCAATAATATCGTTGTAATGAACGTAATAAAAATCCTTACTTCACTTATTTTTTTTATTAGTACTAGATGTACATTTCGAGTACTATGTACTTATTAATAAGAAAATAATTGTAAAAAATTGTAATATTTACGTTAACTCTAAAATAACAAGAAAAATTATAACTGAAAAATAATCTTTAAAATTTTATTATTATTATTATTATTACTCGAGTCAGTTATTGTTTGCTTCTTGCTTTTCGCGAATAATAAATATTAAAAATTACGAAGTGAGACTTTTGTTGTTAACTCTGAAACTACTGTAGACGTAAAATTAGAATTAACACTAATTATAATACATATTCAAATGAACAACTGATAAAGAATACATTTTTTTAGGTAAACCTCATAGTTTTCGAGAAAAATACGTGCTATGCTAGCTACATCACCTTTTAATAATTTCTGTGGTGGCTTCTCTTAAAAAGGTATTTGTAAGAATAATTAATTATTTTAGATAATATTAGTTCAGTCATATCTGCAAAACAAACTGAAAGTTATATAATTGAGTAGTCTCCATCGTCTTCACGAAGTATGTCAGTGCTTTCAAATGTTTGCATGGATGAAGGAATCAATTCAACTGAAAAGGTGAGTTTATTATTGAACTGGACACCAAACAAGACACTTTTGATTCATATTTTGTAGTTTAATTATTTATTTTATTATATTGTATTTAAATTATCTATAAAACATAAATATGTATATATATATAGGTGTAACAGCCGTCAATATAATTACAGATGGGTTTCTATCGTGATATATATATGAAAATTTTTAAGTGAAAAATAATTATTTTCCTGAGCATTACTGCACCGTTATCTCACAAAACATATGCAAGACATAACAGCTAATAGTTAAAACAACTACTCCTCGTACTAATGCACCGCCAGGCATTGAATGATATAACTATTAGCTGCCGTCACATGACTTAAATCACATTAAGTACAATACGACGTTTTTTTGTGTTGTTATCGTTTCTTTAGGCACATCACGAAATTATTAAGAAGGGCAATCCCTGGACACGTGTTTCGCTGTATCACAGCTCGTCACACGTGTCCAGGGATTGCCCTTCTTAATAATTTCGTGATGTGCCTAAAGAAACGATAACAACACAAAAAAAACGTCGTATTGTACTTAATGTGATTTAAGTCATGTGACGGCAGCTAACAGTTATATCATTCAATGCCTGGCGGTGCATTAGTATGAGGAGTAGTTGTTTTAACTATTAGCTGTTATGTCTTGCATATGTTTTGTGAGATAACGGTGCAGTAATGCTCAGGAAAATAATTATTTTTCACTTAAAAATTTTCATTTCTAACCATCTGCATCGGTAAATTAATTTTATTTAATTTATATATATATATATATATATATATATGTTGTAGCTGGTTTTCGGGTTATACTCCGCGTGGTTTGTAAATTATATTCACGACGTTTCGATGCAAACCACGCGGAGTATAACCCGAAAACCAGCTACAACATACCATACCCGCGAAAACATCAAACTAAATAATATATATATATATATATATATATATATATATATACGAGGAGCTTTTGAAAAGTCTGTGCAAATATAAAAACTACTAACGTATTTGCGGTAAACCTTTTTTTTATTTTTCGACATAGTCTTTTTTTACGCTTATACACTTTGTCCAACGATGTTCTAGTTTGTTGATCCCTTGCGAATAATAGGATTTGTTTATGTTTGCAAAATATCCATTAGTGTCTGCAATCACCTTGTCCCGCCAGCCATTTCTTCAAATAGGGAAACAAATAGTAGTCCGAGGGTCACAATTCTGCAGAATAGGGGGATGTGAAACGAGTTGTAATCCTATTTCCATTAATTTTGCGACCACACCAGCTGAGGTGTGTGCTGGTGCGTTGTCGTAATGGAAAAGGACTTTCTTGTGGGCCAATCGGGGGCGTTTTCTTTGCAACTCGGTTTTCAAACGCTCCAATAACAATAAATATTTACCTGTAATAGATTTACCCTTTTCCAGATAGTCGATGAGGATTATCCTTTGCGAATCCCAAAAGACAGTCGCCATAATCTTTCCGGCCGAAGGAACGGTCTTCGCCTTTTTTGGTGCAGATGCCCCCTTTGTAACCCATTGTTTAGAATGTTGTTTGGTCTCAGGAGTATAGTAACGTATCCATGTTTCATCCACAGTGACGAAACGACGCTTAAAGTTCTCCAGATT
>CAXAKX010000011.1:97129-177080 GCA_963969525.1 Ontholestes murinus
CATCAGTGTGGTTGCGATATGTAGATGACATCTTTGTTATTTGGCGACACGGAAAAGAACGACTCGATACATTCCTACAACACCTAAATAATATACATCCAAAAATTAAATTTACTATGAAGGCAGAGGAAAATAATCAGATTCCCTTCCTAGATACACTGATAATTAAGAAACCAGATTTAACAATAGGCCATACTGTATACAGGAAAAAAACACACACAAACCGATACCTACATGCAGATTCCAACCACCATCCAGCACAACTTCAATCAGTAATCAAGACACTTATTACGCGATCAGAACGTCTTGCCGATCCAACAAATAAAAAGCCAGAAATACAAACAGTAAAAGAGGCGCTTATCCAAAACGGCTTTACTTCACAACACATCAATAAAGTTATGAGAAGCAGAACACGTAATAAAAAAGAAGAACAACCCCTGGCAAGGGCCTCGCTTCCATACATAAAGGGCACAACAGATAAAATTGCACGAATTCTGAAAAAACACAAAATAACAACAGCCTTTACAACAACAACTAAAATCAAAAACCTGTCAGACAAACATAAAGACCAAATTCCACACGAAAACCAAGGAGTTTATGAGATACCTTGTAAAGATTGTGACCAAACATACATAGGACAAACAAACAGGCGAATTTCGGCAAGAATTGATGAACATAAAAACTCTGTAAAACAAAATCAAACTACTTCATCATTGGCACAACATCATCTACAAACGGGCCATAAAATAGATTTTAAAAACACCAAAACTCTTGCAAGAATAGGCCATCTAAATGAACGAATTATTCGGGAGGCAATTGAGATCGAGATACGACCAAGGTCAATGAACCGCAGAGATGACTCACAGCGCCTGCCGATTACGTGGAAACCGGTTCTTCGAACGGAAAATCACCGGACACGTACTAACACAGACACTACAAATACATACACGTTGTCCCCTAAAATTTTGAATATGAGTAATGTAATTTGTATTATATCTCGATTATTATTATTGGTTGCTATGGTTGTTGCTGCAATATGCACGTCAATTTGACATTTTGAAGCTATAATATTAACAGGAATTTTATGATCATCTGGGATATTGTTTGGCTCAACAAGGAGGTGTTTTTGAACATTTAATAAAATGAACATTGCAGTTACTTGTTATTCGTTACGTCAGCATTGTGTCCGTAAAGATAGTAATATTAAAATAACGTGTAAATATGTTTCATTTTGATTCCCTATTTTATTACAAATTGGAAATTACTGATTATTTCCCGTTGGTCAATCCATTAAAATATGTGACGAACGTGGTAACTAAGTAACGAGTAATGCTTTAAAATGCCCGTATTCAAAATTTCAGGGGACAACGTGTATACACAACACGCACGCGCACAAACAACTACAAACCGGCCAATGACGCGCAGCCAAACAAGAAGAAATGCAGGTGGAGTGGAGGGACTACATATATAAATAATCCGCTAACTAGACAGCAGACCAATATTTCCTTGACCAAACAAGAGTAAACATTTGAAAAAGATGGCAGAGAGACCATCGAAACGTCGTAAATATAATTTACAAACCACGCGGAGTACAACCCGAAAACCAGCTACAACATATATATATATATATATATATATATATATATATATATATATATATATATATATATATATACAGTGCTTCTCAAACGTAAATTATCAAAATCGGTTGATAAATACCGGCGATATTTATCAAAATGAATTCAAAGAAGGGCGTTAATATACGAGTAGGCGCTGTTGAGGCGGGCATATCAATATCGTTGAAATATTTGCTTGTTTTTACTTCTGTCAAAGACAATTCAGAGTTTTTCGTGATTGAAGAAATAGTAGCAAACTTTTGAAACCAAAAGCATCGAAGTTTTAATGATGATTGGGCTTGGACATAGAAGCCGGTCGAATAGAAAATAAATTTCGCGATGTCGGAGATGTACGGGATCAGTCTAAGGCCAGACTTCTATTGGCCTTAAATGAAAACCGACCATTGGATGTAATTTCAAAGCTGCAAGTAAATCCATATTTAACCTTTGCAGAGGTCGTTTCCCAAGTTGGTACGTCAAAAAATTCAGTGTCCCAATTATTTGGAAAACACAAATTTCACCCGTATGAAGTGTACTTGGTGCAAGAATTGTCCGACGGTGATTTTGATCGATGAGTACAATTTTGTGAAGCAATAATGGAACTCTCTAACGCAAATCTTTGCTTAATTCGAAACATTGTATTTTCTGATGAGGCAAAATTTGTCTGAATGATACCGTCAATAAACAAAATTGCCGTTACTGGGCCCTTCTAAATCCGCATTGAATGATGGAAACGAACAAGCAATATCCTCAAAAGCTTAATGTGTGAGCTGGTGTAGTGGGTTCTAAAATTATTAGTTTTGTGTCTGTGTGTGCATGTGTGTATATGTGTGTATTTTTTAATATAAACATTTCTACAAAACTTTTCAAACAAAATATAAAGGGAGTGAAGAACTGAATTAAAAAGTGAACTAATTATTAAGAATAGCTTTTTTGCGTAAACCTTATAGTTTTCGAGTAAAATATAGGGAAATTATTATTATGGCGCGTTCTCTTCGATGCGAGACCGAAATCTGTCCGCAACTTTTGCAAAATGTGCGGTCTGATTTCAGTTGCTCTGCTCGGATTGCAATAGCACATGTGTGCTCGTCAACGTGGAATGATGCGTAAATGTTTTATTTCTTTCGTTCACTTTATCACGTGTATAATACTCACTTTCATTTACACATACTTTTGTATTAAAATGTATTCTTGAAAATGTTATAATGAAAATATCAATTTTTTATAGCGATATAGTTAACAATGTTTGTCATTATCATTAACACAGTTTGAAATTTATTGTAAAAATAACCAGTTTTAATAAACATAATATTAAAATAATGGTTGTTTTTGTGCAAACACCAGATATTAACGAAATATTTAAACCTGCTTTATGCCACACCTGCCCTCATTCGGCATCTTCATTTAAAATATCAAATTACATAGAAATTCTTGCTAAACTGTTCCTTTCTGTAAATTAGATCAGTCTTATCTTATCACATTGAGAGGGTGCCTGTATTTAAGAAAAATGTCTCCTAAAAAACCAGATATTTGGAGTCACTATACAAAAAATAATAATAAATCCGCGTGTAATTATTTTTCAAAAATATATTCCAAACATTATACACGCATATTACAGCATTTAATTAAGTGTGAAAATTGTCCTTTGCCAATTAAAAATACATTAATTCATGTTCGTTATGGCGGAAGTTCTCACAATCTGGAGGTAAGTCATTCACTTTTAATCTAATTACATTATACTGATATTAGTTTAGTTCATTTGAAATGTGTAAGATAAATATAAATAAAAATATATAATTCAATATAAATAAAATAATCATATTCAAATAACTTAATTTTTTAATGATTTGGAAATTACAATACACTGTTTGGAAATTAATTATGACAATAAGATGTAGATATGATTTTTAATTACTTAAAATAAACATGCAAATTAAAGCAAATATTTCCAATGTAGTATTATATTACTTAGAGAAAAGATCATTTTAACGAAAACCGTGACTAACACAGAACTAAACTGTGGAAGGTATAAATTATTTTGGAGTTTTTAACCAATAATATCGTTGTAATGAACGTAATAAAAATCCTTACTTCACTTATTTTTTTTATTAGTACTAGATGTACATTTCGAGTACTATGTACTTATTAATAAGAAAATAATTGTAAAAAAATTGTAATATTTACGTTAACTCTAAAATAACAAGAAAAATTATAACTGAAAAATAATCTTTAAAATTTTATTATTATTATTATTATTACTCGAGTCAGTTATTGTTTGCTTCTTGCTTTTCGCGAATAATAAATATTAAAAATTACGAAGTGGGACTTTTGTTGTTAACTCTGAAACTACTGTAGACGTAAAATTAGAATTAACACTAATTATAATACATATTCAAATGAACAACTGATAAAGAATACATTTTTTTAGGTAAACCTCATAGTTTTCGAGAAAAATACGTGCTATGCTAGCTACATCACCTTTTAATAATTTCTGTGGTGGCTTCTCTTAAAAAGGTATTTGTAAGAATAATTAATTATTTTAGATAATATTAGTTCAGTCATATCTGCAAAACAAACTGAAAGTTATATAATTGAGTAGTCTCCATCGTCTTCACGAAGTATGTCAATGCTTTCAAATGTTTGCATGGATGAAGGAATCAATTCAACTGAAAAGGTGAGTTTATTATTGAACTGGACACCAAACAAGACACTTTTGATTCATATTTTGTAGTTTAATTATTTATTTTATTATATTGTATTTAAATTATCTATAAAACATAAATATGTATATATATATATATATAGGTGTAACAGACGTCAATATAATTACAGATGGGTTTCTATCGTGATATATATATATACGAGGAGCTTTTGAAAAATCCGTGCAAATATAAAAACTACTAACGTATTTGCGGTAAACCTTTTTTATTTTTCGACATAGTCTTTTTTTACGCTTATACACTTCGTCCAACGATGTTCTAGTTTGTTGATCTCTTGCGAATAATAGGATTTGTTTATGTTTGCAAAATATCCATTAGTGTCTGCAATCACCTTGTCCCGCCAGCCATTTCTTCAAATAGGGAAACAAATAGTAGTCCGAGGGACACAATTCTGCAGAATAGGGGGATGTGAAACGAGTTGTAATCCTATTTCCATTAATTTTGCGACCACACCAGCTAAAGTGTGTGCTGGTGCGTTGTCGTAATGGAAAAGGACTTTCTTGTGGGCCAATCGGGGGCGTTTTCTTTGCAACTCGGTTTTCAAACGCTCCAATAACAATAAATATTTACCTGTAATAGATTTACCCTTTTCCAGATAGTCGATGAGGATTATCCTTTGCGAATCCCAAAAGACAGTCGCCATAATCTTTCCGGCCGAAGGAACGGTCTTCGCCTTTTTTGGTGCAGATGCCCCCTTTGTAACCCATTGTTTAGAATGTTGTTTGGTCTCAGGAGTATAGTAACGTATCCATGTTTCATCCACAGTGACGAAACGACGCTTAAAGTTCTCCAGATTTTTCTGAAGCAGCTCCAAACCATTCTTGCAACACTTCACACGATTCCGTTTTTGGTCAAGTGTGAGCAATCGCGGCACCCATCTTGCGGATAGCTTTCTCATGTCCAAATGTTTATGCAAAATATTTTGTACCCGTTCAGTGGAAATGCTCACAGCACTAGAAATCTTACGCACCTTAACTCTTCTGTCGACCAATCATATCATGGATTTGATCAATAATTTCTTAAGTTGTAACCTCTACAGGCCGATCAGAACGTCCATCGTCACTTGTGCCGAAAATTTTAATTCTAAATTACCCTACCATTTAAGACCAATATTAACATCAGATAATATATTTTGGAAAAACACTAATAATACAAGTCAAATTTTGAAATCTCCAATCAAATGGATTGTAATTTTAGAAGGAGATGATTGTTTTCTGGGGAGAATTACAGTAACTATCTTAGAAATTGAAAATAATATCAATAATTGCATTCTTAGTAATACATTAGATTTTTACTGGCAACAGAAGAAAGTGAAGTTATAAATATAATTAAAAGAAGAAAGGAAATGGCCATAAGACCACTACATTTATGTAGATGACTCCTAGATGTTACTATTTGTGGGGATAATTGAAATCCCGATGAGAGTAAATCAGGATTAGAATATATTCATAAATTTGTTAAAAATTGTATTGCATTTTCCATAAATATTGTTAAAGAAATGGTATAATTTTTGGGAAAACAGGGTTTTGGGACAATAAAATTATTTGGAATTCCTCTAAAAGTGTTGATAGTCTCACATGGTGTAAGTGATTTTGTAAATCCACTGCACTAAAAGATGTAGCTCTTGTCATTTTTGGTTTACCAGCTTCTTCTGCTGCTACCGAAAGGTCGTTTAGTACTTATTCATTTTTGCAAAGTGCTAAACGAAATCATTTAACAGCAGATAGAGCTGGTCAACTTATTTATATTGCACAAAATCGAAAAAAATCGAAAAAAACATAGAAGAAGATTAATGTATAGATTAGTTATTATTTGTAAAAATAATTATAATAATATGTGTCATAATATTATAAGTTTTTATTATTAAAAATATACGCCTCTAATAATTTAACACACGTGTGCTACTGCAATCCGAAAAGAGCAACCGAAATCAGACCGCACATTTCGCAAAATTTGCGGGCAGATTTCGATATTTCGTTCTCTCGCACCGAAGAGAATGGGACAGCATGGTGCGAGCACGGCCCGAGAACCGTGCACGGCGCGAGAATTAAAAGTCTTGCAACTTATTGCAAATTTGGAAATCATCTCGAAGTGGTCTTGCGAGATAAATTTGTTGTGGAAATAGAGCCCGGAAAAATTAGGGAGACTTTGTTCCAAGAAGATAAATTTCTGATTAAATTCTTGAGTGCTTGAAGATTATTATTATTATTATTATTATTATTAGTGATTAAAAGTATATCCTTTCTTCGGCAGTTTTATTATTAACTATATGTACATTTCGAACCCTAAGTATTCATTATCAATAGTATATTGACATAACAAAATAAATTTAAAAGTCAATAAAAAGTTGGGCAACTTAATTATAATGTTTAATTAAATAGAAAAAAATAAAAATATTTCCCATTCAAGAACGCCTTCCATTCCTATCAGAAAAATTCTCCAAAAATCCTTTTAACTTCCACATATTATCCCTTTACTGTCATCCTAGAAACCCTAGTATAAATACTAAATTTAAAAATCCCAATTCAACCATATTCGATTTCATATCATCATTTCATCCTTTTACGCATTAACGATTGACGCCATATGACTGGACAAAACAAGGCAGAAAGACCTCTGGTCGATAGCCTTTTGACAGATTAACTCACCAACACCTCATTCATTATTCACTATGTTTTTGTAAATATTGTAAAATTTGTCAATAAATATATGTATCTATCTAAAAATATTTACAAAATCGTGGTGGGTTTAAAAGTTACGTTTTGCGAAAATTTAAAATTGGTTTAATTTCAAGTAATGGGTTATCTAAAGGACTAAGACCAAAATTCAAAATTTTATATTTATTTTATGTCAATATATTATTGATAATGAACAATGGGTTCAAAATGTACACATAGTTAATAATAAAACTGTTAAAGAAATGATATACTTTTAACCGCTAATAAGAAGATAAATTATTAAACATGGATCGAGCAGTGGACATCGCATTAAGGATGGAGTCCGCACAGACAATGTATGGTATGAGCGAATTACATAATCAACTGTAACACATCAAATATGAACCCGTAAAGATACACCGGCTGGAGAAGCGCTATCGAGGAGAACTACGGGGAATCTGCGATCGGAACCGAGGATCATCTGCAGGTGGCGCAAGCGCGACTCATTAGTGTCTTGATTCGAGGGCAGGAGCTACGACAATTTCGCATGATTTATGGTTGAAATTGTTTAAACATATAGAATTAACCAATACAAATATGAATCTAGTAAATTACACCGGTGGGAAAATATACCCAGTGGGAAAGACATTGGCTAACTTGACTTATAAGAATCAAACTAAATTAATAGATATTTACATAATAAAATGGAAAGGACCACCACTCGTAGGACGTGATTTTTTTAAATTTTTCAACCTGGCATTAAGAGAATTATATGAAGGAAAAAGATATCATTTAAAATTCATTATTGCATAAATTTCCAAATTTCTCTGAAAAATTGGGGACCCCCAAAAAGTATAGAATTAAGTTGAAATTAAAGAAAAATAGTAATCCTAGATATTCTTATCAGAAATCATTTCCATATTGATTAAAAGAAAAAGTAGAGTCGAAATTAAATCGTTCAGAACGAGCAGGAGTCATTACTCCAGTGGATGGGGCAGTACTATTGTTTCTATATTAAAATCGGAAAATTATATCAGAATATGTGTTGATTATAAAGTATACATCCTTGTTTGGAGTCGAAGCTATACCCGATTCCGAGAATTGAGAATCTTTTTGAAAAATTACAGGACTGACAACAATTCTCTAAAATAGATATGACGCATCCCTCTCAAGGACCTGTAGAAACTTGTCGTTGGTGAGAGGGCTATAAACAAATAACAACAACGGCAGTAGCAGGCAGGTCGCAAGATCAAGCTGCTACTACGAAGGCAACAAATGTGGGTGAGTCCCTGAATTCCCCGCAACAAACAGTGGCTGCGGGCAGGTCTACTGATCCACCCGTAACCACAAAAAAAGCCGACCCAGAGAGGCATCCCTCAAAAAGGAAGCGCATTTGTGAAGCCGAGCTAAAGCGCAGAAGGAAGGCCAGCAAGTCATTGGCTGCTGCAAAGACAGCTGAAGCCCCCTAGACCCCTTCTGGCAAAGAAGTGCGCTCCCCAGGACAGGCTGGCAACCCAATGCCCAAACGCAAAGGAATACTGCCGACTGGCAGCGCACAGAAAAAGAGGAATCAATCCGCTGCCTCTGAGCCATCACCCGGTCAGCCCAGGAAGGTGGCAATAAAGGCAGACGGGAGATCCTCCAGGAAGAATGCTCCGAATCCGCCTCTTTCGAGAGTAAGGAGCGACCGGACCAGCTACAAGGAGGCTACCTCTAGGCACCGCGAAGTAGCCATTATAGACCAAAACAACCCCTTGGGCAAAATCACAAAGGAACAGGCAGCGATGGTCGAAAAAGTAATGCCTGAGGAATTGGACAAATTACTCGACTCCTTAGACCACATCCCTACATTTCAGGAGTGGGCACACTCAGGGGAGATACTACGTATCACCTGCGATAATGAGCCCGCCCTGAAATGGCTCAAGGACGAAGTCACCCGCCTACCACAACTGTGGGAAGGGGCCAAACTGACTATCGTCCAGGTCGATCAGCTGCCAACGCTGACGATAGCTCGTCTGTGGATTCCGGGGCAACCGGAAGACATAGATCTGGTAAAGAGGCGGTTGGCCACACAAAACGCCGCAATGGAAATAAAGAGATGGTGCGTCTTCCACATTGAAGAGAAGATGGAACCCTTGGGTCAACTACTTGTCTTCGGGTTAGGAAAGAAAGATGCCCAGTTCATAAAAGAAAAGGGAGGGAGGATTAGCTATAAATTCTCCACTCTCCTCATAAAACTGGCTAATTTAGCCACAACAGGAACACCTCGGGTAGAGTTCCCGATGGAAACGGAGGATGGAGGCACACCGGGCGGAAGGTATTTACATATCTAAGCACATAACATCCTATCTTATGCTAAAGCTTTCCACCAGTGACAGTGGTAAGGCTGTCAGCAGGAGAGGGCAACAAAGACACCATCCTGGCGTCAGTTTACCTCCCTCACGACGCCCCTGCACCAACCAGGGGGCTGGAGCAACTCGTGCTATACTACGAGATGGAGAAACTTCACCTCGTCATTGGCAGCGACGCGAACGCACATCATATCAAGTGGGGCAGCGTGGACACCAACAACAGAGGTAATTCACTACGCAAATTTATCATTTGTAACAATGTAGAAATACTAAACCGAGGCTCTGAACCCACGTTCGTGACAACTCGGAGCCAAACTGTATTAGACATTCCATTGGCGACTAGAGGTATCTCAAACAAAATCCACGACTGGCATGTATCACTGTCGGTTTCAATGTCAGATCATAGGTGGATCAAATATACACTAACACATACAACCTGGATGAAAACACGTTACCTTCGCAACCCGATACTAACGGACAGGAATGCCTACATAGACAACCTCTCGCGGAGCTCCGAACCTGCAAAGCTACCGGCCAAATTAATACAGTGGAAGACATTGCAGCCTATGTAAATACGTTTCAACACTCCACTATTAAAGAATATAAGGTCTTCTGCCCTGGGAGAAAGGTGGAAGACTCCGGAAACGCCACATCCTGGTGGTGTGAAGAACTCGACCATCTCAAAAGAGCTGCGAGAAAATCCTTTAATAAAGCAAAGAAATCAAAACAATAGTCGGACTGAATGGTATATAAAAACATCCAACAAACATCCAACAAGACTATAAAAACTAATAAGACAAAGACAAAGGGCAGCCTGGAGGTCTTTTTGTGAGGAGGTTGAAACCACCTCGGCAGCTGCAAGGCACAAAAAGATCCTTTCCAAGGATCCCTCACAACAACCAGGTTGCCTAAAACGAGAGGATAGAAGTTACTCTTCTAACCTCTCGGAAGCAGCTGAGATTCTCATTAACACCCATTTTCTAGGATGTACGAACACCTCCGATGCAGGTTGATCAGAACCCATACCCTTAAACCCCACCAAGGAGGATTGGGAGGCGGCATATTACCTCACGGAAAGGGCACGTATAACCTGGGCAATCAAAAGCTACTCACCATTTAAAGCACCAGGCTTGGACGGTATATTCCCGGCCCTCTTTCAATGGAGACTGGACATATTATCAGCCCACCTAGCCAGAATCTTCAGGGCATGTATTGCGTTCAGATACATCCCTCTAGCATGGAGAGAAGTAAAAGTTATCTTCATACCTAAACCTGGTCGTATAGATTATACACTAGCCAGATCATACCGCCCGATTAGTCTAACGTCATTTCTCCTGAAAACGTTAGAGAAATTGTGCGAAAGATTAATTCGCGAGACGGCTTTGATTACGAATCCGATTCACGCTAACCAACATGCATACACTCAGGGGAGATCAACGGAGTCGGCTCTGCATACTGTTGTGGACCGAATCGAAAGATCTCTGGACAACAAAATGTCCACCTTGACATGGAAGGTGCCTTCGATATAACGACCTTCAGAAAAATGGAAACTGCTCTCCCCGCGCATGATGCGAACCCCACAGTTAGTGGATGGATAAAAAGCATGCTGGAGAATAGGGCAGTCACAGTAAATGTAGGAAACACCACTGTCAGAAAGATCGTTGATATAGGCTGCCCACAGGTTGGAGTAATCTCACCACTCCTGTGGAACATAGTTGTTGACAGCCTACTGCAGCAAATTACGGCAATGGCTTCCAAACCAGAGGACATAACGATCCTGCTAAAGATTTGAGACGGTGTTATGCAGCTTGATGGAGGAAGCCTGTAAGGACCAGTCTCTGACCATAAACCCGTCAAAGACTGAAATGGTCCTCTTCACAAAGAAAAGGAAACTAGGTAAGCTAAAGCTTCCAAAGCTCCTCAACACCCAGTTGACATTGTCGTCGGAAGTCAAATAACTGGGAGTGATCCTCGACGGCAAGCTGACGTGGGTACCACATCTCAAAATGAAATGTAAAAAAACACGTCTCCCTCTGGTAATGCCGGAGGGCGTAATGGAAGTAATGCTCTGCCTTCCACCTCTCGACTTATACGTAAAGGGGATATCCACCGCGGCAGCACTGCGCGCAAAGTCAGTTGGACTCTGGTACAAAGGAGGCAGGGCTGGCAGGCAATGTCACCTTTTAGAGGAGGCTGTCAAGAAGACACCCTTCCTTAGAAGGAAGACAGACAATTTGCCACCCTGCTACGTCTTCAATAGACCCTATAATGTATCGATAAAAAGAGGAACCGAGTGAATTTACACCGATGTTTCTAAAACCAAAAGAGGATCCGGGGCGAAAATTTACTCGCAACAAATGGACCTATCATTAGATATACCCCTAGAGAAGCACACAACTACTCTGCAAGCAGATATCGTTGGCATCATCCATGGGGCGATAGATCCTACACCATGACATCCGTGATAGGAACATCCAAATCCTTACAGAGAGTAGGGCGGCAATACTAGCAGTGAGTGGTCACAAGATTACCTCAAGACTAGTAAAAGAATGTCACAACACCCTGAAACAAGCAGCACAATCAAACAATATTGAGCTGCGGAACATGTGTTAACCACCTGCCCGGCTCTCCCACATTAGAGAGTCCATGCTAGGCCGAACATGGCCAACATTAGGGATAACCCTCCAAGCGTTGTGCTGTCCTCTGCCCGTCACCTTGGGTGGCTAAATGAGTGATAGAACAACGCAGGGCTGTCCCAGTCAGGGGAGCACAACGGGCCTAGTGAGGAATCCGGAATCTCGGAAAATGACAGCGATTTCAACCCAAATAGGGACTTTCGTTTATAATCGTTTGCCGTTTGCGATTAGCTCAGCTCCAGCTCAATTTCAAAGAATTATGGAGAGCATTTTATAGAATCCAGAAGGAGTTTACATATTACTCGACGATATATTGATTACAGCCCCAACAAAACAAGAACATGTCAATAGAGTGTTAAATATTTAATAAAATTGTGGTTTTACAAAGCGGAAAAATATATATTAAAAAAAATTATATTTCTTATTTGGGATTCATAACTGACTGCTAGGGATATCATAAATTATCAGAACGCCTAAAAGCTATTAAAAATATTACTAAAAATGTGTCAGAAAGAAGATCCATGTTAGGTACGACAAATTTTTATCATAAATTCGTTCCAAATATGTCAGAAATCTTACATCCAATTTATAATCTAATTATAAAATATACAAAATAAGTTTGATATCATGAATGTCAGAATTCATTTATTAAAATAAAGGAAATTTTAATGAGTGAAAACTCATTAGTTAACACATTATAATCCAAATCCAATACTAAATTTGACGGCAGATGCATCACAGGTTGGTTTGGGAGCTATTTTATCTCAAATAGACGGATAATGAAAAAGTAATAACCTATGTATTAAGAACGCTATTTTTCGCTGAAAGAAAAGGAAGCCTTGGCTATAGTATAGGTAACAAAATTCTATCAATATGTGTATGGGCGCGAATTTAATTTGTATTCAGATCACCAATGATAGCAGCATTTAAATTTAATATTAACTTTGTCAAATCAATTAAAAATTGGGCAGATATTTTATCAAGATAACGGAAATTCCAAACCTTATTTCAAGTAGGCACGAGATTACGGTAGAAAATGATGTTTTATTATGGGAATACCCCATAATAGTCCTGATTAAGTTACAAGAAACGCTTTTAAGAGAGTTACATAATACACCAAGGCATAGAAAAAACAAAATCATTAGCTCGGTCTTACGTATGGTGGCCTTCTCGCAATAAAGACAGAAAAATTATGTAAATATTGTGAAATGTGTCAAATATTTAGAAGTACACTGAGCAAAATTCCATTAAAAAGTTGGCCAATTGCAGGTTACCATTGGAAACGTGTCCATTTAGATTTTTTAGGGCCTATATTCGGTAAACATATTTTAGTTATTACCGATGCTTATTCTAAGTGGGCGGAAGTTTTTTTGATGACAAATATTGCTATACAAAATTCCATAGATAAATTGCGCGAAACCTTTGCACGACTTGGGTTACCGAAATTACTAGTGTCGGACAACGGTACGCATTTTACATCCCATGGATTTTTTTTTTTTTTTTTTTTAATGAATAATATTTGATTTTTAATGGCTTATCTGAGAACAGTGTTAAACCGGTTAACAATTTCTTACTGAAAGAAGCTAAAAATATTCAAAATAGAGGAAATATTAAATTTCAATGTGGAACTAAAAGATTCCTAGTTACATATAGAAATACTAAACATTGTTCTACAGGTGAAACGCCAGCTCGAATTATGTTTGGCCGGCAACTGCGAACTAGACTAGACAGTATTAAAGCAATTGATAAATCTAAAAAAAAAAAAAAATGATGGTAATATGAGTGTGTTCCGACAAAACGATGAAAAGTGCGAGAGGGACGTCGGGATTGCGGTGACAGAAATAAGTGATCTGGCGCATTCAACAGAAAATGTGAGAAACTGTTGGAATTAAATTTCTAAAGTAGATGCAGCAACAATGAATACAAATTAAGTATCACATTTTGAAAGTATTACTAATTCTATTTCGGAATAATATATTATTGTATTCTTTGTATTCTTTATAAATTCGTTCTTATTGCTTATAATATATTTTCAAAATAATAGATAAAACACGTACACAAATTTAGACAGCAAGAATCATAGGCGGAGTTCACTGATTTCCAGTGTTCTTCCACTCCTACCCACATCCCTGCACTGAGCAGTAAGACATGCTAACAGCTTCTGGTTTCTTTAGAATATATTGGAGCAAATATGCTACTTTTCTCCCTTGTCTCGAATATACCTGTACGCCCGCAACATCGTCGGGTACCTCCGAACAGATTGCACTATTAAATTTATTAGAGAATAGAAGGAGTGTTGTATCCCATGTCGAAAGCGCGACGATTTGCGCCTGGACCACACGGGAACACGTGATCACTACGCATGTAAAATTTACTTGTTAGTTAATGGAGATAATCAATGAAGTGTGTGTGCATTTTTGTATTGAGCTTACGAGTATTAAAATTCCCTACCTCTACAAATACCGCCACAGGCCACACACGGTACAATATATATCTATATTAAATTGATAAATTAATTTGTTTCGGTCTATAAAAGTTTAGAATTAAAATGTATTTTTTTAATATACAGGTGCCAATATAAATAGGTTATTGAATTTAATTTTAGTTTTATTCATTTCAATCGCTACTGAATTTTTATCAATGTTTTCATATTATTAAAATTAGGTTTAGAAATTAAAGCTTAGGCACCATGTTGACCTTCCCATTTATCTACTAATTTAATTTCCTTATGTTTAAGTACATTTTCCATAGTTTTCCCGAAGACAAAATTATTTATTAACTTATAGAAGTTTTTTTTAAAATCACTTGTTGATATTTACACACTGTGTAAATCTTAAAGTTGTATAACGTAATTTTCTTTCGAAAATAAAGTTGTCATTTAGTTATATAAAGTAAATGTAGATTAGCGGGATATTCAATATTAACTTCAAAAATATATCCAATATCAGAGTCTCCTTGTAAATTAATTATATAAATTCTGCGTAAGGTAAATATTTTTTCATGGCCCGTCCATTCATATTGTCTATATCAAAATACATTGGATATGAAGGTTATTGTGAAGAGTCATAGTCTTTCATATAAATGTTGTTAGTTTTTCATACCTATTTGGACATTGAACTACACCTCTCCTAATCTCACCATAGCATGTCCGATCAAAGAGCTCAGGAAGTCCTGCCGTTTGCGGAGGACCAGCTCCAGACAGGAGAAGACGATTAAGAACGCCTGGCGACGTTCCGATTTTCGAGACTAATAAAATTCCACTTTCAAAGTTTTCAAAAAGTCAAGGGGAACTAGATATTTTGAAAAAAGTTAAAATTCTCATTTTTCTTTAAATCAATATATCTCGGTTATTATAACACATAGATAAAAACTGTAACAGACAAAGCTTTAGATAATTTTATGCAGATTAATAAAAAATATACATAAATTTTTTATCGCCGTTAGTTTGCGAGATATGACTCAAACTTACTTTTTTTTAAATGGAATTTAATAATATGATATATGACATAGTTATTTTTAAAAATAAGTGAGTTATCGTCATTTTAAATTTTATTATACATAAAAAGATACAAGTAAAACCATTGCAGTTGTTTATAATAATAGCAATATTGTAATTATTAGTTTTACAGAGATAAATAAAACTGAATTTCGGTAATTAGCAAAATGATAATAGGAGAGAGATTTTATTATTAAAAAATATAAATTATATCTTTTAAAAGTTGAATTTATGTTTTTTTTTACTATTCTCGTGTCAATTAAATTAAATGTTTTAACAACAGCTGGTGTATGATCCTCCACGGACATATAATTTTTGATACACTTTGTTTTTTAGATAACCTCATGGAAAAAAATCTAAAACGCAGGGATCGGGATATCTAGGCGGCCCTAACTTGTGAGTAAGGAAAAGCATCGTTTAAATAATTTTGTGAAGCTGACATGTTATGAGGTGAAGCTCCGTAATATTGATCGTAATTGTACATTTAAATAATCGAGCCTATCTTCAAATGTTTCCTGAAGGAAATTAAAACAATAATTTCGACTTAATAATAATGCGTGTTCAAAAATATATAGACCAAAACACACCATAGATTAAGTAAAAATTTAATTCGTAGTTTTCTCTTTGAAATTTCTCGAGATTCATTTGGATTCCATACATTTTATCATTACAGAATTACTAATATATATATATATATATATATATATATATATATATATATATATATATATATTCGAAACGTTGCAAATCGGTTCTTTTCATGGACATTCTATTAGCGGAAGACGGACCATTTTGTGTTTGTCTACCCTCAGTAATTGTTCCCTTATCTTATTACATCATGTTAATTCTATCAATTTAGTTCAATTTTAACTTTCAAATACTTATAATGTTTCGGTTTAAATTACTTCAAAATTCTATTTGTTGAGTTTTCCATGAAGTTTTCAATTTTAACAATAAGGAATCATAATGGTAAAGAACTTAACCTCAAAAATCTTGCTGCGGCCACGTGGTCTTCCATGGTCAGCTTGTCAATATATAACAATATAGTGGACTAGAGCACAACCACCATCATGTATTCTTTGCTCCCTACACTCTAACACTATATATATATATATATATATATATATATATATATATATATATATATATATATATATATATATATATATTACTTTAATTGAATATCTCAATATATCAATAAACTCGAAAAAATCTACGGGGGATTGTCCCGCGTTGATTGGTGGTTCTATCTAGCCTTAATTTTCATTTAGTGCAAATATTTGCCATATATATACTCAATGACATTAAAAACGTTAAACAAAGAAGGAATGATTTTTTGGAATTTATTTTTTGGCAACATAATTATTTTATTTAAAACATATCGGTGTATGTATTTCAACCTTGTGCCTTTTATATTTACTGTCACAACAAATATAACTTTTTATTTTTTAATAAAACTATTTATAATAGCTGTTTAGTGCAGACGTGTTTCCGTTGACTGTGTTAAGCATAAACAAAATACACAACCACCTTTTGAGCAATTTTGACCGGGGTGGAATTGTTGCTTATCGAGATGTCGGTATGCCTTATTGCGAATTTTCCCCATATTAATTCCACTACAACGGCTGTAATGCGTGTGTGTCAGGTATGGACAGAAGAAGGTAGAGGAGCAAGAAGAAGACCAATTGGTCAACTAAGGCATACTGCAGATCGTTAAGATCAGCGCTTAAAACAAAAAAACCTGCGAGACCGTTTCACTACTATGCATTAAATCAATGAACAATGGTTTAGAGAAGAATGTATGCCTGTTAGTATGTGAACTATATAGCCGCATTCAATCCTTTGGGATTCATACATACCGTCCAATATTAGTGCTTCCTTTGACAGCGAGACACTGTCGCCAAAGATTGGACTGGTGCAAAAAACAACAGTATTGGGAGGCAGAATGGCGATGAATCACGATTTTATCTAGGCATGCATGATGGTTTGCTATTGAGGGGCATGTTCACAGGACTGCTGGAGTAATGGTTTGGGAGGCTATTGCTGCCGATCACCTCTTTTATTCAATAGAGGCAGTATGACAGATGCGCATTATATTAAAGACGTCATAAGACCGACTTTATTGCCTTATCTAGATGGCCGTCCAGACGTCCTTATTCAGCAAGAATGTTAATGTTCTGCCATGGCCGCCAAGTTCGCCGGATTTAAATCCCATTGATAATGAATGTGATTGGAAGAAGACTATTCACACATTAATATTTTTTTTAGATTTTTAATAAAAATTTGTTGAGAATGTGATCATTTAATTTTTGATGAAAGGCTACCATGTTAGCAAAAAATCAAGTTAAATAAATTCTAACTTCATTTAGTCTATATAATAACATTTTAAATCAACATTTCTGCATTCATTCTTTGATAATGACGTAATCGTTGAAACTGGTCAGTTTAAATAAATAAACAGTGAAACAAACCAAGCGTAAATTGTGTTACCTATATATTACAAAATGTTTCACCATGAGTTACATGAGAAACGAATGAAATCGAAATTAATTTCTTTTAATAGTAATTAAAAAATTGGAAAAATTATTTAAATTTTTCTTGAACCGTTAAATAAATAGTTTTAATTTTACAAAGAAGAAACCATTAAAACTTGTGTCAACTTATTTAATAAATTGAAATTCATTATGATTTGAAACTCATTGAAAGCGATTTATTTTGGATATATTCATTCTATTTTAGCTTATGGAACGCTGGTAAACTTATCGCCAGAAGGTTATAACATCACAAAAACTTTTCTTGAAAATAGTGTGTAAAATACCCTACAGCTATCCAGGCATGCAAATATTTAAAGGTGCAGAGGTTCCTGATTTAAATAAAATTTACGTTATCTCCATTGCAAAATACATATTTAAAAACAAATCAAATATACTTTTCGCACATTTTCCTAACTACTCTACACGTACTGTGTTACTAAACTTATACTTTTGAATTTATAATTTAATGTGATATATTAATTATAAAAAATATTAAGTTGTCTGTTTTCAACATGCTTATAGCTTCGAGAATATGGAGCTTGCAACTGTGTGTGAAGGCATGAATTTACACATATTTACATTTTCAATTATTTTTCTGTTTGTAACATTAAATTTGATTAAATGTTTAATTGTGGAGGCGCTTACTTTGTGGTACATCTTGAATATACTGAAGAAAGAAAACAGGATCACTTTGTTTTACCATACGGTAATAATTATTTGAAACATATTTGAAAACTAACTTAAAGATGGTTGAATAACAATTGAAAATCTTTTAAAAACAAGTTTAAAAATTCTGGGAAACATAAAGTTAAAATTAAACCATACACACATTTTGACTAAAAAGAACTGAAAAGAAATAAGATTCAATGTAAAAAACAAAAACAAATTTAACTTTTTTTGAACAAATATTTTTTAAATTTAAAGTTAAAATGTCAAAATATCAAACATATTTTAATACTAGTCTTATGATGGTTCCTGAAGATTAACTTTCCTAAGAATAAAAAAATCAAAACAAAAAAACAGAGTTTAAATTCTATTTAAAAGTTCTTAAACAATTAACAATTACAGTTAAGAATAAACGATATAAAAAAGGAAAGTAAACAATTGAAAATTTTTCAGAGAAAAGCAATTCTAAAAAAATGACCAAAATATTATCGCAAAACTTACTGAAGCAATGTTATATGTAAGTGATATAATAAAAAGCATTTTTAAAATATATTAAACCAGTGGACATTTTACAAAAATAAAAACAATTAATATTTACTAAGAATTGAATAGAAAAGTGTATAAATTAATAAGCACTAAAAACCTTTCTTCACAATTTTATTTAAATTTACAGATATATATTTCAGACACAAAGTGACTATTATCACTGTTTTAATACTTTTTGTGCTTATTAATTTAATTAAATTTATCTTCACGTAACACAAAAATCAAACTAGAAAAATGTATAGTTCTTGATTTTACGAAAAGTTATTAATAACAATAAAAACACTGTTACTTCTTACTTCACTTATTTATTTGTGTCGTTAGATTTAGAAAGAAAACTATTAAAACCATGTTATAACTTAATAATATGTTTCTAAAAATATGTAAAAATTCTATTCAAACTATTACATAAAAAAAACATATTTGAGTTTTGCTAATTAATAGCAATTGTAAATTCGAAAAGCGTTAAAAATAGTTTAACCAATTGAAATCTTTAAACAAATAATAAAGAGTAGTAACATATATTTATTGACAAATTTTGTACGTATTTTTGTTAATTTGTCAAAAGGCCATCGACCAGAAGCCTTTCTGCCTAAGAATTAAAATTTGTTAAAAAAATTACTTAAAAATATTAAGAAAACAAACCGATTATATGTTTGTTTCTACAAATATGATTTATTAAGAAAAAAATAATTAAAAACTTGAGAGAGGGCTAGTAGATTAAATATTGTTAAAAATTTTATTATGCAGTTTAATACATTCCAAGAAATCTTTTTACTTATAATTTAATTGTTCTTTGAAATTGTTATTATATTTTTTTTGGTGCTAATTATAACAATGTTTTTTTGTATTTATTTATTTCTACATTTACAAATTTATAAATTTCACAACAGTAAATAAATTTAACATAACTAATTACGAAAAAAATTTAAACTATAATCTTAATTGAAGCTTCTATTTAAAGTTTTTTAATAGTCGGGAGCACGAAATATGTTTGAATTAAAATACAAACTTCAAACTCTTGGGCCAACGTTTTGTTTGATTTATTCAAACTTCTTTTAAAAACGAAAACTATAACTTACTTATTAATAATTAGTAAAATATACAAATATTAAACTGAATAATTATATATAAAGAGAAAATAACAATTATCTCCAGTTTTGTTTGGTTGACTGTAAATTTTTGAATTTTTAATATAAAACTGTTAATAATGCAAGTATTTCGATCGAATGTGCTCGAATAGATAAGGACGAGCTCTAGAGGTCTGCAACAAACACTGTACTTTTTTCTTCGATAAGCCTTCGTCAGTTTAATTTAATTTTAGAGCTTGTTTATGTACTTTGAAGCGGTTTATATAGATATGAACCCGTGTGTTCCAATCAATAATTCAACAATTAAATTGAGTTGCCCAGTAATAAATTCTTAATAACATATGACATGAAACAAATTTAAACAAAAATCATGATGATAATAAATAAAACTTCTAGTTTGATAATGACAAGTTGAAATTGTCGAAACAATAATCACTTATTAAAGTCAGTGTTATACAAATTTCAAACGTTTTTATTTTTTTTTTATTGCGAAGAATAATGTATAACGAAGTAGAAGCCTTCACCGTTAACAGTATAATGATAATAATTTGAATTAATAATTACCAATGAATAAACAATTATTCTTTCGGGTGATGCATTTCATATGAAAGTCATTGTATTTGTAGTTGGTTAACTGTGTAATTTTTTAAATTTTTAAATATAAAACTGCTAATAATGCAAATATTTCGATCGTACATGCTAGCAGAGCGCTGGTGAAAATCAGAATGTGCTCGAATAGATACGGACGAGCACTCGAGGTCTGTAACAAAAACTGTACTTTTTTCTCCGATCAGCCTTCGTCAGTTTAATTTTATCTTAGCTATTGTTTATGTACTTTGAAGCGGTTTATATAGATATGAACCCGTGTGTTCCAATTAATAATTTAACAATTAATTTTATTTGCCCAGTAATAAATACTTAATAAATATGAAATGAAACAAATTTATATCTTGAATTATATTAAAAAAGTAGAAGATTTCATAAATAGCTCCAATATTTCAGAAATTAAAAAAGATCCTACTGTTCCCTTATTAAACAAACTCAAATCCATAGTAAAAGATAACGCCTTATTTTCTGACAATAAAACTAGATACCTATTTCCTATGAATCCCAGAACCCCTAGACTATATGGATTAATTAAAGTTCATAAACCGGAAGATCCCATTCGTCCTGTAGTATCCTATATAAACTCTCCTGCCCACAAAATATCAGTTGAACTTATTTCAATTTTTAATTCCATAACCAACTTCAAAGATCCACACTCCATTAAAAACTCAGTAGAATTAGCTAACAACCTAAAGAATCTATCCATCCCTAACAGTTGCAAGTTAGTATCCTTCGATGTATCGAACATGTTTGCGAAAATCCCTCCTAATGAATGCCTCCAACTAATAATTGAACATCTAGATAATAATAATGCGAACCCAATAGTCAAAGCAGATTTCATTAATTTAATTGACCCTATTCTAAAACATAATCATTTTTCTTTTAATAATAAATTTTATACTCAGAAAGAAGGTCTAGCAATGGGTTCCCCCCTGAGCCCATTGTTAGCCGAACTATTTATGAACAACCTCACTAACAAAATACTCAACTCACCCCTAGGCAAAAAACATATAAAATGGTGGCACAGATATGTAGACGACATCCTAGCATGCTTCGAAGGTACAGACCGACATATTAACCAGTTTCTAACGTTCCTCAATTCCATTCATCCATCTATTAAGTTCACAGCCGAAACAGAATGCGATTCCAAAATAAACTTTTTAGATTTAACAATAACCAAAACAAATAATAAACTTACCTTTGACATTTACCGAAAACCCACTTTTACAGATACTACCATCCCAAATATTTCCCGTCATCCATATAAACACAAAATAGCTAGCTTTTATTCCATGATAACTCGTGCATTTAAAATACCCCTGACTCCTGAATCCCGTAAAAATGAAATTAACATTATTAAACAAATTTCTAAAAATAACGGCTATCCTGATTCACTTGTCCCCAAATTAATTAATAAATTCCAAACAAAACAAATTCAAAATTATTTATATGCTATCCCAACTACAAAAAATAATATATATAAGACATTAACATTCTTTGGAGAAATAAGTTTAAAAATTAAAAATATCTTTAAAAAACGTGACGTCGACATAATTTTTAAATCTAGTAGTAATCTGTCAAATTTAATTTTTAATGCAAAAACGCCAATTAATTACATGTACAAATCAGGAATTTACAGCTTAAGATGTCCAGATTGTGGAGGGTTGTACATCGGGCAATCAGGTCGTAATTTTCAAACAAGATTAAAAGAACATTTTAGATCATATAATTTAAAAAACAATAGTTCAACCTTTGCTAATCACCTATTAGAATCAAACCATAATTTTGACAAGGATGTACTCTCGGTAATCCACCTGGCCGAAAAAGGTAGAAAAATGGATTTACTAGAGGCCATCGAAATACACAAAGCCAAAATTAATCCGGGAATTTCCATCCTTAACGACCAGCTTGACCTGATGTACACCCCTCTCTTCGAAGCATTTTAGATTTATTATATATACACCTGTTATTTAGATTTTAAGTACTTAGTTTGATAATGATTACTGTGTAATTCGAAACTAGTCACAAAGTGTTGTATAAAAATAAAAAGTAGTATAAAAAAGTTAAAACGTTTTTCTGTTATTCGAAACAAATTTAAACAAAAATCATGATGATAATATATAAAACTTCTAGTTTGATAATGACAAGTTGAAATTGTCGTAACTATAGTCACTTAATAAAGTCAGTCTTATACAAACAAAGTTCAATATTTTTTAAATTGTTTTACTTGTGAAGAATAATGTATAATAACGAAGTAGAAGCCTCCGCCGTTAACAGTATGATGATAATAATTTGAATTAATAATTACCAATGAATAAACAATTATTTTATCTGGGTGCATTTCATATGAGTCATTGTATTTGTGGTTGGTTGACTGTAAATTTTTGAATTTTTAATATAAAACTGATAATAAAGTAAGTATTTTGATCGTACATGCTAGCAGAGCGCTGGTGAAAATCAGAATGTCCTCGAATAGATACGGACGAGCACGCGAGGTCTGCAACAAAAACTGTACTTTTTTCTTCGATCATCGATCAATATATGAACCCGTGTGTTCCAATTAATAGTTTAGAAATTAAATTGAGTTGCCCAGTTAATAAATACTTAATAATATATGTAATGAGTGTCAGTAAATTGATTTAAAGAAAAATCATGATGATAATAATTTGAATTAATAATTGCCAAAGAATAAAGAATTATTTTCACCAAGTTTCGCATCAATCGTCTTATTCTTTCTGGGTGATGTGTTTCATAGAAAAGGGAGCGTATTTATCGTCATTTCGATATATTATACAAGGTGAAAAAGCCAAATTGAATACATTTATTATTTCAGTTACTGTACATATGCGAACGTACCGTTTCTCCGAAAAATGCCTCCAGGCGGTTATAAAATCATGTTTTGTATCATAAATTAGGAAATCTATTCAGATTGTAGTGAATAGAAATTGTGATTTATAACCGGCGAAGGGGCAGGTAGTAAAGGACTGCAAGGGAAAAAAAAGGTCGGTCGGGTAATCTCTAAAACGCCGAAATCACGTTAGGCGCAAACTACGGACAAGTAATCATATATCAGTACATAAACAAACGTCATTAAAATAAAATTCCCGAATTAGTAAGACTAGGCGTTACCTAACCTTTGCGTTATCCGTACCTGCACTTTTCTTACCCTTGTAAGAACGGTTAAACCGGAATATATTATATCGAGTAATTAAATAATGAAAATTTCAAGATTATACACTTACAATTAACATCTGCGTTTGTTTTCTAAATTCGGTAATCTCTCAAAGGCCGAAATCACGTTAGGCATAACCTACCGACAAGTAATCCACTACCTGAGGCGGCCAAATTTACATATATTTATTTATAATATAAATTTGGCCATCTCAGGTAGTGGATTAACGTTTTCTAAGGACGGATAATATGAAATTATAATTCCCTTATCTACAGGGAAAGAATGTTTTTTTTTTTATATAGAAAAGGAGAAATGTGTTATACATAACAAAGATATTAATGAATGAATAATAATACAATAATTAGCGCATCTATGTCCCACATTCGGAGGTTTGTGAGCAAACTTCTTCATGTATAGAATTTGTTGCGTCTAAAATTTCTCATATTCACTGCATCGAAAATATTTTTTGAATCGAAACAAATTACAAAATTTGTTGTTTTGTTTTCGCTTACAATAGTTAAAATTCAATGGCTATACAATATTAAATAACTATGAATATGAAAAAAAGAATAGTCAAAAAAGCCATAAATTCAATTTTAAACAGATATAATTTATACCATAATAATTTTAATATTAAAATTTCTCTTTCATTAATATTTTGATAATTACAGAATTTCTTTATGCTGTTGTTTTATTTTGGTTTATCTCTGTAAAACTAATAGTTTGATAATGATTACTGTGTAATTCGAAACTAGTAATAATAATTACAATATTGTTATTATTATAAACAACTGCAATTGTTTTACTTTCATATTTTTCATGGCTATTTATAATGAAACTTAAAAATGATTATAACTCACTTATTTTTGGAAATAACTATGTCATATGTGATATTGGAGTAAAGAGAAAAAATTATCTTTTAGCCAACTACGGCTTCCATTAAATTTTCTGATTATTTTTTTATTAATCTGCATAAAATTATTCATTTCAATTAATTTTATTTTATTACTTCTGTTCAATTTCTTGCTGTTACGTCCTCTTGTCTTTGGATGTAAAATAACGAACCAACGGAATTATTAATAGTGTTATTGTACAACATTGAGGCACAGACTAATAATTAAATTAATTGAAAAGATGAGAAAATAAAGAGTAACTTATTTTTTTAAATTTATTTATAGAATTAATAGTAATTAATATTTATTTCATGTAAGGAACAATATGATACGTTTACTACTTAACTATAGTAGATTATAGATAACAATTTTATAAATAATACAAACACAAATAAATCATATTACTTAGATATTATTATTTGTACTATTTTATTTGTATTATTTACTTTGCCGGTTTTTATAATATATTTTTATTTATTTTAATGACTGTAGTGGGTTGCTATTTCGGAAACAAGCATAATTTTTTGGGTTTCCCAGCAATTATTGTCTTGCTGTGCTACCCTATTATATATATTCCGTGATTTTCAAAAACTTCAACAGTTCCTTGCGAATTTTCTTTGCATTACGATGGACATAATTCAAGATTTTGCTAGAACGTACTACGTTTTTCAACTATTTATTTATTTAAAAAATCGTACAAAGGGCGAAGCAACATATTTCCGTTGCTACAAAAATACGTGCAAGGGTACCGTGCGAGTTAGAGACGTCGTGGTAATTATAGGTAATCCACACAATCACAATGTAGCGCCTGATGAAGTTGATAGACTTCTATATATTAAAAAAAACTAAGCAGATGTCTATCAACACACATCGTCCGCTACAACAATTGATTGTGGAAACGGAAGCCCTGCATCGTAGAGGTAAGTTAGGGCATTTATAATAACAATAACTGTGCAATAATCAAAATTCTTTTATAGGTTCCAGTCTCATATCACATTCCAATGTAAGGAAGAGGATGATTAGAGTGAGACAGCAACGAACACCTCCGGTACCCAATTCGCTGCAACATGCATACGAACTTCTCCAGATGAACGAGTAAGTTTTAATACATATAGCAATTTTTATAAACGTGTTTTTTTTTTTAGATACGACCATTTGCGTAGAGATGTGGAAAATAATATTTTTATTCGTGATTGCCTTGAAAGAAATACGTTGTTGTGGGTATCGGAGGGAATGCTAACCAACCTCCGGATGTGGGACATAGGTGGACTAAACATATCAATTGACGCCACATTTCGTGTGGTGCCCCGGGCCGGTGGTGCCACACAATTATTTTCATTGCATATAATTTATGAAAAGATGGTAACATTTTCTTAACTTGTGAAAAATGTACATATTTCATTAATTTCATTCTAGGCATTTCCCATCGCTTATGCACTTATGTCCAGACGCCGCTTCGTTGACTATGTAACCGTTTTGGAATATATCTCAAATATTGTAGGAGACAGTAAGTATACAATGTACATTATTATTACGTAGAAAATATAACACAATATTCTTTACAGATATTATTGAATCATTTATGAGCGACTTCGAATCGGGGATGCGGGAAGCAGCTAAAACAACGTTCCCCGGAGCCAAAGTCAACGGTTGCTGGTTCCACTACGCAAGAGCTATTTTATTTAAAAGTATGTATCATGACTACTATGTTTCATTATTATTATTATTATTGATATTAATTTATTATTGATATTAATTTTTTATTTTATTCTAGGTAGAAGCTTGGGGTTATACATCTATGAGGATGTTCGAAAAATAATCCACAAATATATGGTGCTGCCATTGCTTCCTCAGGATGCCGTGGAAGATGCTGCAGTCCTCTTGTCACATGAGCTAAGAGAATTAGCTCCTGCCAACGGAGAGCGTTTCCTTAATTATTGGAGACGCCAATGGGGCAATGAGGAAATATCTCTTGTGGATGCTCCCTACCGCACCAACAATGCAGTAGAGAGTTTCCACAAGAAATTAAATGCAAATCTTCCACGTCATCCCAATTTCTGGGCTTTGGTGGACCATATGAAACTTGTGGATAATAGCATTTGCTTGAAATTCAACAGAATTTTAAATGGTGTGGAACATCCTCATAGACCGAGACCCCAATACGTACGGTTAGATGAGAGAATTGGTAAGATGCGTTGTATATACAAATAGTATTGATGTTTAAAATCATTACGTTTTTTGCAGCGGCAGAACAAGCCGAATTCAGGATTTATAGGAACATCTAATTATTTTTATCGCGGACATCTCATTTTATTCGAACTATTGTGCGACATTTGCTTCCCGGTGAGCAAGTTGATCCCGTAGGACTCGGTAAGTTACACACACGTTTATATTTGTATTTTGAGTAATTTACGAATACATAAAATTTAATTTAATTTTTAGAAGACGAAGTAGATGACCCACCTCCTCCCGAGCCAGTTCAACCTGAAGGTTATTTTCGACCATGGGAGTAGGGAGAGTCAAGTTCCCTGTTAGGGAGTCTGGAGGAGCTCGAGGAGAGGTTTTAGTCGGTAGGCACCAGTCCATCAGGATCGGTGAATCCGACACTCCCCTTTAGGTCGATCGAGAGTTATCAATGATCAGAGCATGGGAGAAAGTATAGGAAGTCCCCGTTTTCTAAATAAGTCCCTTCAATGAATGACTTCATTCAGAATTTTTTAATAACATTTTCATTAAGTTTTTTTTTTGTATATAAAAATCCATTTATTATTTTCATGTAATTTTCATGTAATGTTGTAAATAAATTATTCTATTATGATTTGTTACTTTAATAACATTTTCATTAAGTTTTTTTTTGTATATAAAAATCCATTTGTTATTTTCATGTAATTTTCATGTAATGTATAAATAAATTATTCTACTATGATTTGTTGCTTTAATAACATTTTATCTTTTCTAAATAAGTCCCGTAAGTGAATGTCTTCATTAAGTTTTTTTTTGATATAAAATTATTCCATAACATTTCCCGTTTCCAAATATAGCTGCCCGTTTCTTAGACTCTATTCTATTGCCCCTTTCTATTGTGTGCGGTTGTGGTTGTGTTAAATAATAATTGCCGATGGGTAATAAAAATGTCAGCGCTCCTTCCCTGGCACGCGCTGTACCCTTCGGCCGAATCAGGTAGTCGGTCAGTTTTCTGGGCGAACGTTTTTTAAGGACGGATAGTATATACATAATTATAATTCGCTTATCTACAGAAAAATGTTTTTTTTATTTGGAAACGGGAAATGTTATGAAATAATTTTATATCAAAAAAAAACTTAATGAAGACATTCACTTACGGGACTTATTTAGAAAAGATAAAATGTTATTAAAGTAACAAATCATAGTAGAATAATTTATTTATACATTACATGAAAATTACATGAAAATAACAAATGGATTTTTATATACAAAAAAAACTTAATGAAAATGTTATTAAAAAATTCTGAATGAAGTCATTCATTGAAGGGACTTATTTAGAAAACGGGAATTAATTATTAGTCTGTGCCTCAATGTTGTACAATAACACTATTTATAATTCCGTTGGTTCGTTATTTTACATCCAAAGACAAGAGGACGTAACAGCAAGAAAATGAACAGAAGTAATAAAATAAAATTAATTGAAATGAATAATTTTATGCAGATTAATAAAAAAACAATCAGAAAATTTAATGGAAGCCGTAGTTGGCTAAAAGATATTTTTTTCTCTTTACTCCAATATCACATATTTCCAAAAATAAGTGAGTTATAATCATTTTTAAGTTTCATTATAAATAGCCATGAAAAATATGAAAGTAAAACAATTGCAGTTGTTTATAATAATAACAATATTGTAATTATTATTACTAGTTTCGAATTACACAGTAATCATTATCAAACTATTAGTTTTACAGAGATAAACCAAAATAAAACAACAGCATAAAGAAATTCTGTAATTATCAAAATATTAATGAAAGAGAAATTTTAATATTAAAATTATTATGGTATAAATTATATCTGTTTAAAATGGAATTTATGGCTTTTTTGACTATTCTTTTGTTCATATTCATAGTTATTTAATATTTTATAGCCGTTGAATTTTAACTATTGTAAGCGAAAACAAAACAACAAATTTTGTAATTTGTTTCGATGCAAAAAATATTTTCGATGCAGTGAATATGAGAAATTTTAGACGCAACAAATTCTATACATGAAGAAGTTTGCTTACAAACCTCCGAATGTAGGACATAGATGCGCTCATTATTGTATTATTATTCATTCATTAATATCTTTGTTATGTATAACACATTTCTCCTTTTCTCTATAAAAAAAACATTCTTTCCCTGTAGATAAGGGAATTATAATTTCATATTATCCGTCCTTAGAAAACGTTAATCCACTACCTGAGACGGCCAAATTTATATTATAAATAAATATATGTAAATTTGGCCGCCTCAGGTAGTGGATTACTTGTCGGTAGGTTATGCCTAACGTGATTTCGGCCTTTGAGAGATTACCAAATTTAGAAAACAAACCCAGATGTTAATTGTAAGTGTATAATCTGGAAATTTCCATTATTTAATTACTCGATATAATATATTCCGGTTTAACCGTTCTTCCAAGGGTAAGAAAAGTGCAGGTACGGATAACGCAAAGGTTAGGTAACGCCTAGTCTTACTAATTCGGGAATTTTATTTTAATGACGTTTGTTTATGTACTGATATATGATTACTTGTCCTTAGTTTGCGCCTAACGTGATTTCGGCGTTTTAGAGATTACCCGACCGACCTTTTTTTTCCCTTGCAGTCCTTTACTACCTGCCCCTTCGCCGGTTATAAATCACAATTTCTATTCACTACAATCTGAATAGATTTCCTAATTTATGATACAAAACAAACCATAAACTGCACCCGTTTTTATAACCGCCTGGAGGCATTTTTATGTATGTAAATATAATTTTGTACCGTTCCACTTTAATACCCTAAAATTCGAGTAAACGTGAAATGACTACCACCAACAGCTTATTGTCTAGTTGTCGTTGGCATGCGACCTACCGATTTGTAGGGTACCATCGTAAATTTAAAATTAAGGCGAAGCTTTTATGGACAATTGCGGTTTCCTTTGTTGTGAGGGGAAAGGAGGGTCGGCTGCCGATAGGGCAAAAAGAGGATCTTCGGATGAGAGCCTCGGTTGCTATCACTGGGCCTGAATGGCGCATCTGGTAGCGTGCTCGGCTAGAAACCGGGAGGCCGCAGGTTCGAATCCTGCTTCAGGTATATCTTTTTAATAATACATAAAATTGCTAAAATGCCAATTGCATTGAAATGTTTCAAAATTACATCTCACTCATTCGCAGTGTACAGCGAACAAAAGATGTACTTGGAGTTCAAATACCACGCAAGTCGACTTCGTGCATCCTTCTCCACATGTGACTGTGGAAGCGTACGAATCGCACTTGCAACGCATGTGGTGGATGAGAGCCTCGGTTGCTATCACTGGGAATGAATGGCGCAGCTGGTAGCGTGCTCGGCTAGAAACCGGGAGGCCGCAGGTTCGAATCCTGCTTCAGGTACATCTTTTTAATAATACATAAAATTGCTAAAATGCCAATTGCATTGAAATGTTTTAAAATTATATATATATATACATATATATATATATATATATATATATATATATATATATATATATATATATACAGGGTCCTGTAACAGTGCGTCAGGCTTTCCTAGCGCCTTTCTCGTAAGAGATAGAAAAAAATGTTCCGTATTAAAATTTATTGATTTAAAAATCTCTATGCCGTAAAATTATTTTCAAATATACAGGGTGTCCCAATTTTGCGGTATAACAAAAGCAAACATTTTTTTAAATGGAACACCCTGTATATTCTTTCAAATTCTAATTTGGATAATATTTTATAACTTGAACCTTTTTTGGTTTTTAATTTCGATATAGCATTTCCGAGTTATTGACGTTTTTCTGAAAAAATGTAAAAAGCGAAGGTTCACAAAAAAAATTATTCTGATGTTCTATTTAAAATTTAAGAAATTTTCTTTTTCCTATGGTTGGTCATAAGTACTGTTTAGGTACCAGTGTTAAAAATTTTTACTTTTGGGGAACCCTGCCTTTGTATCAGAAAAGCGAATTTCTAAAATTTCAAATTGTCTTAACTCTTGTTTTTTAAATGGAATCGTATATTTTTTTAAATTTATATTATTCTGCATCTAATTTCCTACACAAAATATTAAGCATACCCTTTACCTAAAATTGATATTTTACAAGATATAAAAGGATTTATATTTCAAACGGTTCTTGAATACGAATTAGTTTTTGAATAGATAGCTATGACTGAAGAAAAATGCATCTGTCAATTAAACAATAAGTTTGGTATGTATGGTTGCGTTATACGTAACGATTATAACAATGCAATTTTTGAGAAGAATTAATTGATGTGAGAAGGTGGAATTAATTGTTTGCAAGCCTAAAGAATTTATGCTCAGCGCTACCCAGATAGGCGAAAACAATTATTTTTCTTATTATTCGATTAGATTAGAAAGAAATGCCAAACTTTGCAAATAATAATATGCCTAAACCCCATAGTTATTGAGATATTTAATAGTTTTTAAAAAATTAACAATTTAATTATACATACTTCTATGTACGCAGTTGATCATGCTGAGGCAAAATAACTAACAAAATGCAAGTAAGTGTCCATGCGAGATAAACAGAAACAGATAATACGATTCATTATTTTATTCCAAAGCCGGGAAAGATAACAAAATTATTTACCACAGTAAATGTTCAAAATGTCTTCAATTTTCATTTAGGCACAAATTAATTCGCCGCTGAAAAGACCTTTCCACAATTCGTTGATGCATATTCATTGGTGCTGTTGGTGGTTTCTTAAAAAACAATCTCTTTTAAGTATCCCCACAAGAAAACGTCAGGTTTTGTTAGATCCGGAGATCTAGCAGGCCATTTGGTGGGTCCATTCCTACCAATCCACTGCTTGGGAAAAATTAAATGCCCTCACGTCTTGCGAAAATTGGACGGGTGCGCCGTCTTGTTAAAACCATACCCTGTTTCTTGTTAGTTAGGGTATCTTAGCTAACGTTCCGGGTAATTCAATTCAGGAAGTGCAAATACATAGGCCTAATGAGATGGCCCTCGAAGAAATGTGGACCTACAACATGGTTTCCAAAAATTCCGCCCCAGACATTCAAAGACCGTCGATGCTGATGATCAACTTGTCTCATAACATGCGGATTATCAGTTGAATAATAGTGAAAATTGCCTGTTGACAGATGCGTTGTTATGGGATGTCCTGAATTTCCTGTCTTCCCCAGATACAAAATTCGGAACGAAAGTGAAAATCAGTATTACTCAGTTCTTGATGTAGCTGAATATGGTATGCATGATATCGATTTTTCTTCAGAATGCTTTGTACTGACTTCTCGCTTATGCCAGTTCCTTCACCAATGTCTTTATGGTTTACATTGGGATGCTCAGTTGCTGTTAATAGCACTGAAAGTTGGTTTTCCTCGTTGATGATAGGCTCTCTTCTTTCTTGTTTTTTGTAATTCACACTTCTCATTTCAATAAATCTACTGAGTAAGTTCCTAAAACATTTCTCCTCCGTTCGCCCTTTTCGAAATCCATGATGATAATTTGCTGTCTACTTACACCGCGAAACGGAGAGAATCACTTTGCAGCAAATATCAGAGAGATTTACATGTCAAACTAATTGTTTAATTGACAGATGCATATATTCAGTCATGGCTATCTATTCAAAAACAAATTCGTATTCAAGGACCGTTTCAAATATACATTCTTTTATATCTTGAAAAATATCACTTTTAGGTATAGGGTATGCTTAATATTTTTTGTAGGAAATTAGATGCAGAATAATATAGAATTTAAAAAAATATATGATTCCATTTAGAAAAAAAGAGTTACGACATTTTGAAATTTTAGAAAATGGCGTGTCTGATTCAAAGGCAGGGTTCCTCCAAAGTGAAAATTTTTAACACTGGTACATAAACAGTACTTATGACCAACCATAGGAAAAGGAAAATTTCTTAAATTTTAAATAGAACATCAGAATAATTTTTCTTTGTGAACCTCCGCTTTTTACATTTTTTTCAGAAAAACGTCAATAACTCGGAAATGCCATATCGAAATCAAAAACCAGAAAAAAGATCAAGTTATAAAATATTATCCAAATTAGAAAATGAAAAAATATACAGGGTGTTCCATTAAAAAAAATGTTTGCTTTTGTTATACCGCAAAATTGGGACATTCTGTATATTTGAAAATAATTTTACGGTATAGAGATTTTTAAATCAATAAATTTTTATACAAAACATTTTTTTTTTATCTCTTACGAGAAAGGCGCTAGGAAAGCCTGACGCACTGTTGCAGGACCCTGTATACTTACATATAAATTAAAACTACAGACTAAGCATAATGACATTTGGTGCTGATGTCATCTAAAACTAGGCATACATTAATAATATCTATTTGTTATTAATAAACGTAATTGTTTTGAAGTAATAGGATTGTACCAGATCATTACCACCACCACATAAAGCATAATACATAAAGCGAGAGTGCCAACACACTTGGTTTCAGGGGTACCGCCCATTTAGTGATTCAGTTATATCGGGAATTGGGAAATACTCTGGGATGTCTTTCGGTTGAAGTCTTTTTAGTTGGATGGTAAAATTATTTAGTCTGTAGCACTTATGTTCTGGGGTCAAATCACTCACTAGCGCCGGAGTTTCATTCATTGTTTCTGTTTGGGGCACTTTGTAGTTCCGGAAAAATAAGGTCACATTTGTTTGATTGGATGATGTAGATACTTGACTTGAACAGGCGATTTTTAAGTTTTCTTCTTTTCTAAAAACGGCTACGAATTGATTCGTATTAGGTATTTTATTTAAATGGTTCTTTTGGATTTATAATTTCGTAAATTTGCATTTTAGGGTGGTTCTGTTCTGTGATTAGAAGCTCTGTTTCGCAATCAGTCTGGTAAAAGCAGATCGTCGCTGCATTGAAATTCCTTGTTATTACCCACTCTTTGAGGGTAGGTTTTTGAGCTAATTTTTGACATAAGCATTACTTTTACGTTCGTAATTATTGTTACATATTCGAACTTAAATTTCAGTGGTATAGTATACATTTTATATAAATCAAAGGAATGTTCTTAATTAGTTGGTAAACAAAAGTAATCAATTTTTGGTTGTTTAATTCTGTAATCGACTGATGTCGCGGATTGAAATTCTAAAATGTTTTATAATTTTAGATAGAAAGGTAATTCCTCATCATAGTGGACGGAAATTCTTTTTAGGTTATTAAATACATTTTGTGGTCTTTAATTATTATTAATTTGCAAAATGTTAATGAGTTAATAATTTTTTCCAAAATATGTTCAATTGTTGTTTGCAATTCTGGCCTTTAGCAAATTTTGATTGTGTGCTTTGTCTAAGACTGTTTCGTTGAAATTTTGAATTATTTGTGCTGTACTTAAATTTTAGTTACACTGAATTGAAAAATTCACTATGTTTTAACCACAAATAATTATTGTAAAAATATTATATGACGTGCAGGCACAATTATATAAATCTAAACAACACAACACGACTCGAGTTTCGACGTTTTATCGTCATTATCAAGTGAATTTTAAATTGATGAAATTGTGATTTTAACTATTTTGGGGTGAGGGAATATACCTGCCGCTAATTGTTTGCGAATTATCTCGGGAGGGTAGTACCAGATTAAAAAGTGGCGAAAAGATTAGTTCGGTCTGCCCATTAAGAAGATTTACTGACGAATTACGGCTCTGTTTGAAAATTTCCAATGACTCCAGGAGATTAATCTTAGCGCCCTTGTTGCAATTATGCAAGATTTTTAGATTATTTATATCCGGGAATTGGTGTTTGCATTCAAAACAATGATTTGAAAAGAGCTAGTGTCTTGATTAAGACGAAAAGCACGATGATGTTCGGAAAAACGAGTTGATACACTTCGTCCTGTTTGACCTATATACACACTATTGCATTCTGAACAACGGATCTCATATACACCAGATTTTTTAAGAGGATCGACTTTATCATTGGCATTGAATAGCATGTTGGAAAATTAGGTTTAAACGCTACTTGATGATTCTCTTTTCGAAAAATATTAGCAAACTGTTCGCTGGCTTTGCGTGCGAAAACATGTTTTGTTCTTTCTAGTTTCGCTACTCCTAATTTTATAGGTAGCAATCCCACATTTTCCGAAATATCCATCATTTCAAAAGAAATCACAGACGTGATGAAGATTAACCTAAAAGTAATTAAATTGTATGTTATAATAATTTTGAAAATTTCACATTAATCTAGTTTGGGTGTGCCAATATTTATTTCTGATCATAATTTAGGTTGTTTAAAGCGCAGTCTTATTTAGTGATCGCTAATTTAGTTATTATTAATGTGAACCAAAAGTGTTTGATAAAATATATTAAAATCCTTCAGTTCGTTGTAGAAAATTAACTAATAATTTAAAAATAAGAAAATATTTCGTGAATCTACAACAATGAGTCTTACTAAGACTACAAGTTACTTGTTGAAACAACTACTTCTCTGGCTAATACCTCGACAAACATTGAATGATACAAAAGTAATTTGCATGTTACAAATAGTACAACTATCAAAGCAACACTAATTTGAATGAAATTATTTCTTGAATCACTTTCTCGTTTATGACTTGGTGAAACATTTTGAACTATTACTAATGAAGGTTTAAATTAAATTACACTTGTTTTGTTACACAATTTTTCAAGCATTATTAAGAGACTCTTGATAATGCCTAAAAAAACAAAACTAGTCGAGTAAGTATAGAAAAAATGTGAAACAAACCAAGTGTAATTTAAATTAAACCTTCAATATTAATAGAAATTATTTCTCTTGATTAGAAATTAAAAACACTTGGTTTGTTTCACAGAATATTTATTATTTTTTCTCCGACTAGTTTCGACAAAATGTCATTATCAAGGAGTAATAATTAATGTACAAAAGGTTACACTAATATATATGGATAACAAATTCAGGTAATAAGGGCCGTCATAATCGGGGACTTCCAAATCTCTTCAATATTGTTAGTTATTTGTTTGCCGCTACTTATGGCCTTATTTATCTCTAATCCCTCTCTGTAATTAAGATGCCGACCTTTATTACCTGAGTACAATATTTTTAAATTGTTATTTTGGAAAAAATGGTTATTTTCTTTGCAATGTTGCGAAAATCCAGTGGTTAGCTTTTTATTGTATATTGATTTTTATGTTCTTGCAATCTTGCTTCAAAGGTTCGTCCTGTCTGTCCTATGTATATATGGTCACAATCACCACACTTTAATTCGTAAACACCGCACTTCTTTAATTGGTCTATTCTTGAGTTGTTGCCTAATATTTTTTTGATGTTCAGTGGGTTAGTCATAATAACATTAAAATTGTACCCTTTAAGACTATTTAAAATTTCATTTGATAACTCACCAGCAAATTCTAATTTATGCCAATTATTTCTCATTTTATTGTGTGCGTTATAAAAATGTTTATCTAATTGTTTCAATTTTTTCTTTTTAACTAGTTTGTCTATTAAGGGGACACTGTAACCATTATTTGTCGCAATTGTTTAAATAATATTTAATTCTTCAATGAAGTTAATAGTATTTAGGGGTATATGGATAAGTCTATGTATTAAGGAGTGGAAGGTGCTCATTTTGATTTTAAAATGGGTGTTGGAAGAATTTGGAATGACTATATCTGTAAATGTAGGTTTTCTAAAAATTTTAAACTCTAATTTATTGTTTGATTTTTTGAAGTTGAGACAATCATTGTTTTCTAACTCTGATGTGAATTGTATATTTTTATTAATTGAATTTAAAAACATTGCAAAAGAATCTAATTGTCTTAAAGAACCATCCCAAATGCAAAAAATGTCGTCAACGTAGCGTGCCCAGTAGAATATGTTTTTAGGTTTATTTTTATCGGCGAAAATAATTTCTTCAAAATTTGCCATACAGATTTCCGCTAATAGTGGTGATAACGGTGAACCCATAGGCAGATCGTCTAGCTGGTTATAGATTTTATTATTGAATTCAAAGTAATTCTGGTCAATACATATAACAACAAGTTTTTTCATTTCATCTTTTTTAATTTTATCTTGATTTGACTTTTCTATTAATTTGTCCAAAATTACTTTCAATTCAACTACTGGTAAAATCTACAACAAATGAGTCTTATTAAGACTACAAGAACAAATCACTTTTGAAACAACTACTTCTCGTAATTTTTATTAGATTTTAATTTTTTTACTAAGTCTACTGAATTTTTAACTGCAAATGGTGAAAGAAAATTAATAAACTTAGGTAATTTAATATTTAAGTATTTGCATAGGTTGTATGTTGGTGCATATAAGTAGGAAACCACCGGTCTCATTAGTATGCCATCTTTATGGAGTTTTGGCAAACCGTATAAGACTTTTATATTTATTCTTTAGACTGAGAAAGTGAAAATAACATGAAAAGTTATTAATACAAGTAAATTTAACAAAAACAATTAAATAATCTAGCAATCAAGTTTATAATTATCTGTAATGTATCTATAACAGCATCAGAAACGGCAAGTGTCGTCTTAAAATATCGACATAAACACTCAAAACTTTGTGAAGAATATAAACCAAGTGTAATTTAATTTAAACCTTCAATAGTAATAGAAATTATTTCTATTGTATGTACTTTAGACTGAGAAAATGAATGTAACATAAAAAGTTATTAACACAAGTAAATTTAACAAAAACAATTAAATAATCTAGCAATCAAGTTTATAATTATCTGTAATGTATCTATAACAGCATCAGAAACGGCAAGTGTCGTCTTAAAAAATCGACATTAACACTCATAACTAGAGAGCGGATTTCTAGCATTATGCTTATCCATAATATTAATAGCATCGAAAAAATTTCTTAACCCTTTAACGCCGGAATTTATTTATTTTTTAAATTATTAAAAAAACACACTTTTTTGGTACATATGCAATATAAATAAAGGGTTAGGGTTATTTTTTAATGAAAAAACATTTTAGTTTTTGAAATATAATGCGCGATCATATGAACAAGCTAGGCGCTTAGGGGGTCAATAAGCACTTTTTTCAAACTGGTGCGTAATAGACAAATATTTTTATTTTCTGAATAAAATTATGTATTACTTATTATGAAATATAATAAAACAATTTATACATAGTCCTACATCACATTTTTGACCCATAGTACGAACTGTACTTGAACAATTCAGCCCCACACATCTATATTTATTACATGGTGCCACTAAATATCCATTTCCATCCAATAGGACATCGTCGGATATTTTTGCCGCTATTGAGCTATTCAGATGTCATCGAAATTCAAGTTGAGATATAGGTTCCCCGCTTTTTCTCTTTATCAGCCAACAGTTGTTCATTGCTGTATCCATCATCCACAAAAATAAAGGCCAGTACCACTTTTTTCCACGAATACCTATCCTGTAATAAAACTTATTTTGATCCATACGATCTGCTATTTCTTTTCTTTTTTCCCTTCTGCTAAATCTTAGCACTTAAGTTAGTGGTTGCACCCCATAGCAAGTTGAAGCAACTGGAAAAACAGAGTTATCGACCAATTTGACAATGCTGATATTTTTTCCTCGCAAATCGCCTTTTCGTATGAATCTCAGGTTCGCTTCTTTATTGTAGCATGTGAGGACACAGGACAACTTTTAGGTATACGATTTTCCCTAATAGTTCCCGTTGCACCATAGCTTCTCTCGTGCAAATGGCTTAATAAATTCATACTCGTAAATAAATTATCGTGTTGTTTTTCTTTTAGAAAATTATCAAGGATTTTCGGTAAGGGTGCAGCAACACTTCCAAACCTTGTTATATATTCATTTTGGGAATTCGGATTTTTTCCTTGATAGACTTCAAAGTCTACCAAATACTCAGAAGAAGTATTTGCTTCCGGTGGTTCAATGAAAATTCTCTTATTTCCATTTTCTATCAAATCAATAGCATTTCGAAGAGTTAAATTGCTAAATAAGAGAAGAAAAATAAATATATACTAATTTCGGATTTAGTTACTGCAAGCGCCTAGCGTGTTCATACGAACACGCTCAATTATATGCGGTCTAATATCAACAAAAATATAAAAATTGTAACAATTTTTGTAATAATATAATTATTGTACTTTCAGCTAATAAATATGATGATTTGTTTCCATATTTTTAAATAAATATTTGTGTGATAAACTGAACTGTATATTTTGCGCCGCCTCGATGTCAATAAATAAAGTCGTACTTGCTTCCATGGCTCACACAGCACTAATATCTTTATTTTATATGCACATAACATATCCACGTACTTTTTTAGGATGTTTTTAAACACAGGGAGTGATAAGAACCTTTTAACTCAAGTGTCGACAGACAAGGGGTCGTTTAAATATGACTATGTTGCGCGTGATCATATGATCACGCACGGCGTTAAATGGTTAATATCTATACGAATCTTGAAGAATGTGATTACTTAGCGCTAAGTTTTTTTGGGCTTTTTTGCTTATTTTGACTTTTTGTGCTTATTTTGACTTTTTATGCTTATTTTCATGCTTTTTTTAGATTTTGATGCTTATTTGGAGCATTTTCTTAAACATTTAAAAAACATTTAATAATAATTTCACGCTGATATTAAATTAATGTGCTAATATAGATAATTTTTGTAAAAATCTGTATCCCATCATTTATAGATTATATTTGTATTACATATTTTCTTCGTGTCTTTTGACAACATAATTGTTAAAAATCTTCATCGGCAAAAGTACCGATGGGACGACTGGCGCATATTTGCCGTTTTCGTTAATTTTCATATTCAAACTCGCATTCATAAACTATTGAATTGACATTCCAAAAACTTTGCTTATTTATCAAAAATTACTATATGCGTGAATCGTATTAACCTGGGGAATCACAGATAAATTATATTATATAATTCACATGGATATTTAACCCATAATGCAAAAGGTGAAAACCACAATACAAGAATTAATTAGAGGCTATCCAGAATTAATAAGTGAAAATTATACATTATTTTGTAAGGCATGTTTAAAAATAGTAAGTTTTATTTTAGTTCCCAACTGCATCCTAACTAGTCAAGACTTGTATGTAAAACATGTTATAACAACACTACGTCAAGAACGTTTGAAAAAGTTCAAAGCTGAACTAACAAAACAGCACAATTTCACAATCTTTATCATCATTTTCAATTAAATTCACATTTGTGCAAAATACTCTTACATTCTAATATCCCTTTAAGAAAATTACAAAATAATGCATTTAAATCTTTCTTGGGAAAATGTTGTAAAATACGCATTCCCGAGAAAAAATGATGTAGCTCTTAGATACTATGAAACCATACAAAAAATTAAAGATATTATTAACAATAATTATATGTGGTTTGGTGTGGATGAAACCACAGACTTGTTTAATTTAATAATATGAGTTTAACATGAAGACATTCGACCAACAGTATTTTGATATATACAAAAGAATTGAAGAAAACTGATAATAACATTATAGCAAAATTCATAAATGATGGACTGACAAGCTTATTTTTGCCGTAGACAATACCAAGTTACAAAATTTTACTAATAATGCATTTTGTGCATTGTACAAGTTTAGCACATGAATAGAAACGAATTTCTGAAACTATAAGAATGAAATTTCCATTTGTAGATTCAATTAAATATGGAAAAATAGTTCTTATATTCTTCTGTGAGTACAATTATTCAAGAAGTCATTATCTGATATCTCACTGCCCCATAAACCAGTGCTAACAAAATGGGGAATTTGGCTATATGCTACAATGTACTATGCGAACAATTTCGAAGAATTTAATAAGGTTATATACAACTTTCCCGAAACGACAAGCAAATCAGTTAAAGACTGTTAAACAGTTCTTAAGAAACAAGAGCTTCCTTCAAAACAATTGAGTTTCATAAAAACGCGTATAAATTTTGTGAGCAACACAATCAAATCTTTATAAAAGCAGATTCATTTTAGAAAATACCTGCATGCATTGGCCAAGAAATCAAAATAATATCGAAAGAAGTATTCGTTGAAAATGAAGGATTTTTAATATTAAATAAATTAAACTTGATTTTGAATGGCAATTTTCAAATGGATCCAGCTATAATTTAAAATAAAGAGAAGCTTTTCTACTTTCAAATATTTATTGAGCGTCAGAAGTAATAATTATAATAATAATAATAATAATATTTATTCGTGCTTTAGTTCTACACTTTACACAAGTCAAAATCAAAAATAAGGTTACAAATATAAATAACATATAATACACATATAGATTAATCCTAATAACAAAACGGCCTAAGTATAACGTTTTACAATGTAGGTACAAACAAATCTATTAATTAGGTAACATACGCTTGAAAATTTGAAATAGATGTGTGAATTTTACAATAACAAGGTTAATGACCGGCTGGAGTGCTGACAAATACATAAAACAATAACACATTAGCAATGATTAAAGGTTCACGGAATTTGATATAAACTCCTCTAAATCGTATGGCGCAAGATCAATAAGGAATCCCTTAACAGCACTCTTAAAATTTGCAAATGGTAATGCACGTATGTCTTTAGATAATTTGTTGAATAACAATGGACCATAGTAAGTTTTACAATTAAACCCTTAGAACAACATTTAATGATCTACTGTTTTTATGAATAGATTTTAGTTATAACGTATACAAAATTACAATTTAATTTTTAAATACTTACATGATATTATATATTGCGTAAAGAAAGTATGTTTATTTTAGTTTTAAGCCAAATTTCTTTGTAAAATATGTTGATAAACGTGTAACATATCAAGAAAATATAGTTTTCTTTAGTGCTTTTTTCGTGTTTTTATGCTTTTTTCCTGTTTTTATGCTTTTTAATGCTTTTTTTCTCTAAATTTTGTGGCTTTTTAAGTGCTTTTTTTCACATTTTTTAAGCTTTTTTATCCGCTCTCTACTCATAACTTTTTGAATAATATTACAAAGAGACCATTCTTATTATATTTTCAGTTTTCCGACAACCGCAATTGTTTAAACGTTTTTATCTAATTTAACTCTTTTAAGTCTTTTAACTTCCAAAATTTTAAATTTAAACGGAAACATTAGTGTGCGACATAATTTCAATAAATTTTAACGACGCACAGTGGTTCCAATGCCGAAAAGGTGGTCATAAATACAAGATGTCGTTGGATTTTATTGAAAATTTGTATATAGGTTCTTTAAAGGAAACTAAAGAAAAATCTTATTTCAAAATTGAAAAATTCAAAATAGCGGATCCAATATGGCGAACCAAAAATTTAAAAAGTGCCAGATTTGCATTAAAAAATTGTATATAGCTTTTTTACGACTCTGATAAAAAAACTTAATTAAAATTTTCAGAAAAACTAAATGACCGATCCAATATGGCGGACAAAAAGTTATTGCTATACACGGTGTCCCGTTAATGCGGGGAAATGGCTGGACCATAGATTCCTGCGGTCAAAATATGATGATTTAACGCAACTTATCTATATCCAAAAATTTACGGTTAAGCCGGAATTTGGCTTCAAAGTTTCAAAATTTTTTATTTCTTTTGTTTATAACAATTGAATGCTTTATTTGATTTGAACGAAATTGATTATCAATAAGTAACATAATATCATACATCATTTCAGTTATTGTGGACATTGGTGATTGACAGGAAGTATAAAAAAACAGTAGTACCACCACCTAAAAACTAAAATATTTTTTTATTGGTGAATCCAATAAAATCCAAAAAAATCTCTTTGAAAGGGCATTAGATTTAAAAACTTTTTTGACTCTGACTAGTTTTTGATATCTTGTACGGTTTTTGCACAAAAAAATAAAATATGAATATAGTATCCTCATTATAAACTCATTAATAAGTAAATAAACTTACTAAATTGAATAAAAATTAAATAACATCAATTAATAAAATAAATCAAAACAACATCTAACACTTTTCAAACAATTTTCTTTGCAAAATCCTAATAAAAACAAGATATCTGTTTGTTCCAAATATGAATATTTATGAACTATAATAAAGTTAAAAATTAATTGTTAAAAGACATTAAATAATTATTATTATACATAATTTACATTTTTTTAACAAAGACGGCTGCGAAAAATATTTATTTTCGATTCGATGAAAAGCTAGATTTTGTTTTTACTAGATAAAAAATATATATTTTATTTTTTTGTGAGAAAACCGTAAAAGATATCAAATATTATTAAGAGATGAAAAAGTTTTTAAATTAAATGGTCTTTCAAGCAGTATTTTTTAGTTTTTAGTAGATCCACCAATAAAAAAATATTTTAGTTTTTAATTGGTGGTACTACTGTTTCTTATACTTCTTGTTAACCAATAATAATCCTAATAACTGAAATGGTGTATTATATTATGGTAGTTATTAAAAATAAATTTCATTCAAAACAAATAAAGCGTTCAATTGTTAAAAACAAAAGAAATAAAAAAAATTTAAACTTTGAAGCCAAATTCCGGCTTAACCGTAAATTTTTGGATATAGATAAGTTGCGTTAAATCGTCATATTTTGACCTCAGGAACCTATGGTTCAGCCATTTCCCCGCATTAACGGGACACCCTGTATTTTCGTGAAAAATTGTATATAGGCTTTTAATCATCCGATTGAGATGAAGCTTTTGGTAAACATTCAAAAACCGCAAGTGGATGTTTACTCGAGGCGTTTTTTGTTTTATCTCGATATTTTTTAAAATTTAAAAAATATTACAAAACTTTTTAAACAAAAGTCAAAGGTAATGAAAAACTGAACCTGTTTTATTTTAACATCTTTTTCATAAAATTCTTAACTTGCGAGAAAAAATTAAAAACTAATAGTTTTGACAGTTTTTCATATTGCTAATAAACTAAAGGACCTACATTAAATTTATATAACAAGTAATTGTTAATAATACAAAAATAAGCAAATTTTTAAAAATAACTTTTTTGCGTAAACCTCATAGTTTTCGAGAAAAATAGGGAAAAATGGCCACATCACCATTTTTTCAAAATTGAATTTCTAAAAATTGGGCAAGTTTGGGCAGCTGATTTCTTTTGAAGTTCATTCTAGAAGGGTCAAATAATGCTAGAAAAGTGATCCAAGAGTGGGATGTCGTGGGACTTTTTAGTTATGATATGTATAAATAATAAGAAAAATGAATTATAAACATGTAACATTGTTGAAAAGTACTTAGTTGTATTCGGATAATCCATTTTAATCGATTCCGGGTCACTCTGCCAAGTATATGATGCTTACGGAACTGGAGTGCGGTAAACGGCGCGCGGGAAACAATGGGGGGCCAGATCAGGTTAGACTCCATAAAACCGGCGGATTCCAACAGGGCAAGTATCAATATACATAATTGTAGACTAAAGAGGCCCTAAAGCAATCTTTCATTTTTGCGTTTTTTGGCCAGCTTTTCGGCATTTGGAACCACTGTGCAACGTAGAAAAGTCCGTGTTTTTTCCATGTGCGACATTTTATACATACGTATTTTGTACACCCTGAAGAAGGATTCAAATAAAATCGGAAAGCTTGGTTTATGATCAATTAGTAATTAGACATAGAGGGGGCCTTTGACAACACATCATTCTCTGCAATAAAACGAGCGACTATTAATAAAGGACCATATCCTTCCAGGCAATGCTTCAAAGCCAACTAGTAACGGATTTTCTAGCAGGATCCACAATATCTATAACTGTAACAAAGGGGTCCTCAGGGGTGAGTTTTGTACCCCACACTGTGGTTAATAGTGGTGGATGGACTCCTGGACGAACTGCATGGAAGGGGCTTCATAACCCAAGGCTACGCAGATGACATTGCCGTAATAATCAGGGGCCAGCATAAAGGCATTCTTATGATCCTAATTCAAAAAGCACTAAATAGCATCAATAACTGGTGTGTTCGGAAAGGACTAAGTGCCAACCCGAATAAAACCAACATATAAGTATAAGGGCTCACTCGCTAAATGAAATAAAGATAAACCTCTCCAGCGAAGTAAAGTATCTGGGTGTAATTCTGGATGCCAAACTGACTTGGATTTAGCATCTCAATTAAGCCGGAATTTGTCTTCAAAGTTTCAAAATATTTTATTTCTTTTGTTTATAACAATTGAACGCTTTATTCGATTTGAATGAAATTAATTATTAATAACTACCTTGGTATAATACATCGTTTAAGTTTTTATGGACATAAGCGATTAGCAGGAAATATGGGAAACAGTAGTATCACCACATAAAAACTAAAATATGTTTTTATTAGTGCATCCAATAAAAACTAAAAAAATACTGCTTAAAAGGGAATTTGATTTTAAAACTTTTTTGTCTCTTAATAAAATTTGATATATTGTACGATTTTCGCACAAAAAAATAAAATATATTTTTTTATTTAGTAGAAACAAAATCTAGTTTTTCATCAAATCAAAAATATATGTTTTTCCTGGCCATCTTTGTTTAAAAAATGGAAATTATGTAAAATAATAATTAATTAGTGTCTTTCAATCAGTTTTTGTTAACTTTATTATAGTTCATAAATATTCACATTTGCAGCAAACAGATTTCTTGCTTGTATTAGGATTTTTCAAAGAAAATTGTTTAAAAAGTGTAAGATGTTGTTTGGATTTATTGTATCTATTAATATTATTTAATTTTTATTCAATTGAATAAGTTGATTTAAAAAAATATGGTCAAAGAGTCCACTATTAATATTATTATGACAAAAATTATATCTTTTTAAAATTAAATTTATGGCTTTTTTGACTATTCTCTTCTCTATGTAAATTGAATTAAATGTTTCAATAACAGCTAGTTAATGGTCCTCCACGGATTGATATGATTTTTAGATACACTTTGTTTTTTACATAACACCACAGAAAAAATTCTTAAACGAACAGATCGAGAGATCTAGGAGAGGCATCATTTGAATAATTCGTAAAGCCAACATGTTATGAGGTGAAGCACCGTCATATTGGAAACATTTCAATCTTGCTTTTAATGATAAATTTATATAATCGAGCATATCTTGAAATGTTTTCTGAACAAAATAAAAGTAAAAATGATTACTTTTATTTCACTTAGTGAGCTTTCAAAAATATATGGACCGAGAATTATTAATCCAAACATACCATCGATTAAGCCCAAATTTAATTTGTAGTTTTCTCTGTGAAACTTCTCGTGGATTCTCTTGAGTTCATCTATGTTCGTTGTGGCGATTAAAACATGCCATAATTAGAGAATCGCGATTCATCTGTTCATAATATTTTTGTAAGAAACGTATTATCCTCTTGATAAATGTGTTTATACCACATACAGAAGGCAGTTTGATAATTACAAAATTATTATTCTTATGCTGGTTTTTCATTTTTGTTTAACTTTGTAAAACTAGTAATCACAATATTGCTATTATTATAAACAACTGCAATTGTTTTACTTTCATCTTTTTCATGGCTACCCATTTTTTATTTATAATAAAACCTAAAATAACTATATCTCACTTATTTTTAGAAATAACTATGTCGTATGTTATATTGAATTAAAGAGAAAAAAAATACCTTTTGAATGAGGCCATAGCCAACTATGGTTTCTATTTAAAAAAATTATAATTTTTTATTAATCTACATAAAATTATCTAAAACTTTCTCCTTTACAGTTTTTTTCTATCTGTTATAATAACCTAGATATATTGATTTGAAAAAATTGACACTTTTTACTTTTTTCAAAATATCGAGTTACCCTTGACTTTTTTGAAAACTTTGAAAGTGGAATTTTATTCGTCTCGTAAATCTACACTTCTTTCCCCATTTAACCGTTTCTCTATCTCTTGTAGTTTCCGAGATCCCCATAGAGAACATCTAAAAAAACTCACCCTGTATATATATATATATACATATGTTTTTATAAGTTTTCGGGTTTTTTCTCGTGTTGTTAGATTTGGTAAATCTCAACGTTTCGGCGACATCTCATTCGCCATCTTCAGGAGTTTTAAGTTATGAAGTTTAACTAACAGTTAAAATGGAAAATTGTTAATTCTTTAAGAGTTAATCTAAATTGGTTAATTGAGTTAAGCGAATATCAAATTAATTTGACGTGTAAAGCACAATTTTATTTGAATTACCAAATCTACATTTCGCAAATAAAGTGACCATTTACAATGGATTAACACGAAATACGAAAAACAAATTTTAAACTATATAGGGTGGTTAATTTAAGTGAAGACATTAAAATATCTCGAAACCTACACATCGAATAAAAAAATATAATTAAAATGAGGGGGGGACATCTAATGATGCGAAACTCGACCCACTACTCTCAACCCCCTAGGAGGTAGGGAGTAAGAAATAGAAAAGTTAAATAGGAACGCCAATTTTTTACCGAATCGTTGGAAAATAAGGATTTCCTGAGAAATACGAGAAAATCCGTAAAATAAGGTTCCTTATGCTGATGAAAAATAATGCGACGTGCTGTGAGAAATGTAAAACACTGTCTTTCACTGCCAAATCTTCCTCTCTCTATTCCCACCTCTCTTGCAACGCTACATCGCTCAATGCCAGCCTAGCAGCCTTCTAAGATGGAGCTCCCTATCGCTGTTACCTCTAGATGCGCAATTCGCGCTGTGATATGTATTTTAAGTGCAAAACGTATTTCACCCATTGACACTCATCGTCAGTTAATCGAAGTTTATGGGGAAACTCATCATAAAACGACAATGAGTCGACTCACATGCGCATCTCTGACAAAAAAAAGATTTGGATAGTATTTATTTTCTCTTTTTTATTTTTCAAGTGAGCAATTCCTCGTGCAAGCGTTGAAGAAAAAATTGAAATGATTCTGATTTATGGCGAATGTAGGAGAAATATTGAGGCTGTTATCTTATTCGCTGAGCGTTTTCCCGATAATGTTCTACACTGTCCCAGGAGTTTGAAATAAAATAGCCGTGCTAGCAGCTGTTGAGCAAAATGCACAAATAAGTACTTGACAATTACAACGCGATTCCGGAATTTCCCTAGGTAATATAGTTAACAATTTGCACCGTAAAAAGTATCATCCGTATCATATTTAATGGCACCAAGAACTTCATGGAGATGATTTGTTAATAAAATAGTATTTTGTAAATGTGCACTTCAACAAATAGAAACTAACCCAAATTTCTTGGTCAATGTACTATTTTGAGATGAGTTTACATTTCTTCATCAATGTACCATTTTCAGATGAGTCTACATTCACATATCGTGGTAGTATTAATCGGCATAACATGCATTACTGGAGCGTAGAAAATGGTTACGACAAATTGAGCATCAACGTCCTTTGTCCGTAAATGTTTGTTGTGGAATCATAGGGAACAAACTCATTGTTTCATATTTTATTGACGGTACCTTAAATGTAATTAAATATTGACATTTTTTGGAACAAGAACTACCAAAACTACTAGAAGATGTTGCTTTAGATGTTCGCCAAAGTATATGGTTTCAGCATGACTGTTGCCCAGCGCATTATTCAATTGTTGCACGGGAAGTAATAGATCGTGATTATAATACTCGGTGGATCGGCAGAGGTGGTCCTATTAATTGGGCTGCTATGTCGCCTTATTTAACATCACCGGATTTTATTCTATGGGGTTATCTGAAAGATAAAGTTTATTAACAAGTGCCAACAGACAGAGAAAACATGATAGAACGCATAAGAAACGCTAGTGCACAAATTCCCGCGGATATGCTTCTATCGTGTGCACAATCAATCGAAAGAAGGATCAATAAGTGTATTGAACTTAAATTGAATTTTTGAACACTTGCTTTAATTAGAAAACTATTATATGTGAGAGGCACGAAGACTCACACATTCGTGTACATTTTTCAACGATTTTTGCCAATTTTGAATTTTGTCGATTATAGCGTCGTCTGTCACGACTACAAAAAAAATTTAGATAACACTTTCTTATTTTTTCCTGGAGTCATCAAATCCGTACTAACGTTTCTATTTCTCACCCCCTACCCCCTAGGGGTTGAGGATAGTGGGTCGAGTTTCGTATCATAGATGTACCGCTCAGAGGGGAACAAATTTTAATTATATTTTTTTTTATTCGATGAGTAGTTTTCGAGGTATTTAAATGTTTTCACTTAAATTAAACACCCTGTATTTAGGCCGGAGATTATAAAACACGGCGGTATGTATGAATATCAGAAATTAACGGTAATTAAGGGGTGAGCCGAAGGAATATGGGAGTCGGTATAAACCAGGTAAAGGGTATTAGTGGAAACACAGAATTATGGTGTTGCAATTAAATATAATGTATTATGGAGTGAAATCAAAATTCCATAATTTATTCTCATGTTTTATTTCCTTAATTTTTAAAGGCTTCTGGCATGTTTAACCAACAATTTGATAATTGCTTTAATAATTTAATGTTATTGATTGTTATTTTATGACCGGTTTCTAGTATATGGTTAACCACTGTAGATTTTTCATGCATGCGTGTGCAGGACACCTTGCACCTTGAATCTTGCATGACGATTTATGCGCCCCAATTAAATATAAACTGGCATATTTTAACTACCTTATCCACAGAGCCTTTAGCATACAATTATCTACAATAAATACGGATAAGAAATTCAACATTATACATATTATTGCGAGAAATCTCAAATATAACCCCCAGACCATTTACAAATTAATTAATAATCACAAATTTAAAATCAAACTTCATAATAAAACGTTTCTAAAACCCATCAGTCTCAGCACAGATAAAAATACATTAGATTAATTTATTCTCCCAATTCAGAAAACCAATTTAACAAATTATATAAAAAATATAACCTAACACCTGTGTCTTATGAATAACAGAAAAACGTTTAACTTTTTTATACTACTTTTTATTTTTATACAATACTTCGTGACTAGTTTCGAATTATAAAAAAGTTAAACGTTTTACTGTTATTTATTAAAAATGTACTACGAAGTGAACGCCTCCAAAATTCAAGATACCTGCGTTTTATGTTAATTCCAAACTACGACCACTTCTAGAGAATACATTCAACAAGCCAGACGAACTTGACCTATCTGGTATTTATTCTATCAATTTTTGTAATTGTGATAAAGTTTATTTTCGTCAAACACATCGTAATTTTAATACAAGATTCAAAAGACACCTTGCACACGTCAAACATCTAAATTATGAAAAACATTATATGTCTTGACAAAACAAGGCAGAAAGACCTATGGTCGATGACTGTGACGTCGTTATGTTAAAACGCACATTTAAATTATTAAATATATTGATAATGAAAACTTTACAAAAATGTACGATTAAAATTAAAGAGATATTGTTTGTTTGTTGATCTTTTAAACTGGTTTCTGCGCACCACGTAAAGGGGTGGAGTTTGTTAGCCCAAGGGTAGGCTGTGGTCTGCAAACGAAGATGATTGGCTGCATAAACTCTCTTCTGCACGGTGTTGTCAAAACATCGATCGCACGTCTTCGGAAGGATTTTAAGCCGGTACCGGCCGTACACTCGCTGCCCCCAATAAAATATAAATTCATTACGGTCCATGCACCCCGTGCAGGTAAGGCCGTAACAATGACCTTTTGACAGATTAACACATCCCTAACACCTCACTCATTATTAATTATGTTAATGTAAATACGTAAAATTTGTCAATAAATTTGTCACTTTGTCTCCAAAATGTACATTTGGTAATTCAAATAAAATTGTAAAGAAAGAAAATTAGTGCTTTATTCGTCAAATTGGGTGGATATAAGTTGGGTAAAATCTTTCTTGACATCTTTGAATATATTCAGCCATTAACCATATGTAATTTTAATAGTGCTCCGTATTAAATCAATTAATAATCGATTAATAAAAATCCGTTTTTTACAAAATTTGCAAGGTGCATAAAATTATATATTAGTGTTGTGTCGTGAAAATTGCAACAAAATACAATTAACGGATTGACTACTAATGCCATCGAAACAGTAAGTGCAATGTAAATACACACTCCACGTTGTGATTTTTTGCATAGTTTTTTTTTCTGCTCCTTCCTATTGTACGGAGACATTAAATTTCTCTGCACAAAAACAAATGCGACAGCTGAGTCCATACAATCTACCATTAAATTAAATTAAATAAATATCCAAAATATCCAATTTTTCTCTTGTTTTTCCCATCCGTTGCCTAACTTCTTTTTTTTACGTTTTTTTTTTCTGTTAGTCACTACAACGGACACTGTAGTGTGAAGCGAGTGTCCACGTATTTTTTTCCATAACCCACCTCCCGTTTAAATACGCTTTATTTTTGCGATATAAGAATTAAATTTTATACATATAAATTGCGCTTAATATGCCATATAAAAAAAATAAAGAGTCGCATGATAGCGAACCGGAATATGATGTAAGATATATTAAAGATCTTATAGAAAGGAATTAAAGAGCATATTGCACGCTGCGCTTGTCTGATAAGTTTGATGAAAATTTTAAACAAAATGAAGAATTGAAGGAATTGAATTCAAAAGCGAAAATGATATATTAAAACACAAACTCGCAGAAATAGAAGGTCGTTGTGGGGAATTGGAGCAGGAAAATTTAAACAAATTCATAAACTTAAACGGCATTTCAAAACAAGAGATGGAAGATGTGGGAGATGTAGTGAATAAAGTTCTGGACGGAATCAATTATAAAATAAATAAGGAAGACATTGTTGAAGTATTTAGAAAGGGGAATGATGATGGTCCAATTATTGTTCAATTTAAAACAGCGTTAATAAGGTTTTAGAAAAAAGAAAACTAATAAAATCAATAAAAGTAAGGGAAAGTAATTTAAACGGCAATAACAATGTCATTTACTTCAACGAACATCTTACAAGCTACTTAAGCAAACTATTTTACGATGCAAGACGTTTAAAGAAGGAAGAGTATAAATTTGTTTGGGTAAAAAATGGCAAAATATTTGTACAAAAATGGAAAAAAACAAAAATTATCCAAACAAAAAATCAAGAAGACTTAAAAAAATTAAAATAGTGCAGTTATTCAATTGCCTCTATAGTAACAAACTGAAACTAAATGAGACAAAATGGATACAGAAACATATTTTTTGCTAAACATCAGAAATATTAAGATTAAATTTGATGAAATTAAAATTCTCCCTAAGTTACACAATGACTTAAAAGTTATTGCACTTACAGAAACCTGGCTATACCAGAATTAAACTGATTTCTATCAAATACAAAATTACAATTCAATTCATAATTGCAGACATTCAAGCGGTGGAGGTTTTTACTTATTTACTTACCTATTTATTTACTTATTAATACATTATTTCATCTGTAAGAAAATAATTAATAAAAGAAGATACTCTCCGCCACCAGGTCAAGAATTTTTTCTTGGCATGTAGGAGGCATATTCAAAAATTAAAGTTGGAGGAAAGAAAGTCTTCTGCAGATATCATAAAACTGTAGATTGTCCTAAGGCTGAACAGTATTTATTTAAAAAAAAACAAAATTTAAAAAAGATTTCAGTATTCTATCAACTTCTAATACTAGCTGAACATAATGATCTCGTTTGAAATTTCATTTTGAATTTTTTTTTTTTCAGTTGAATAAAATATCCTGTGTATGCATCCCTTGTCATCTTCCGATTTATTGCACCGTTACTACAGAAGTTTTAAAGCAAATTTCAGTGTTTAATATTTTTTTATTATTAGCTCAACATAATATCATAACAACGTCACAATAACCTCTATTGTGGAGGCACAAGCTAGGAAAGGAGTCCGCCAAGGAGTCAAATGGATCAAGGCCAGCCTAGAGAAAAGTTGACAATTGGTGCAAACAGAAGCGACTGACAATCAATTCCCAAATGACACAAATTGTCATCTTCACAAAAAGACGAGCACTGCAAGGCCTGAATCCTTCCGGAGAGTAATCTTCGACGCCAAAATGACGTGGAGACCACATATCACAAAAGCCACCAAAAAGCATCAATAGCATTGGGAAGTACAAGATACTGATTCCGCAAAGAGAGGACCACTGGGCCGAACATACCAAAGCAGAATCATACTGGTTCATGGACGGCTCAAAGACCGACTAAGGGGTAGGAGCAGGTATATACGGTAGAAAACCCGAGACAAAGATTTCTGTCAGTTTCACCAAGAACAACGCGGTGTTCCAAGTAGAGACGATAGCACTTCACCACTGCACAAGAGAAATAGCAAGACAAGACACCAAAAGTAAGTCAATTGCTATCTTTTACCGATAACCAGGCGCTGCTAAGAGCACTAATCACTAAGGTCGAATCTAATCTAGTGTAGGACTGTATACGTGCTCTTAATGAACTTGGCTGTCACAAACAAGGAACAATCACATGGGTCCTAAGACACGCAGGACATCTGGGATTGACAAAGCAGACGAAGGCTCGTCAAAAGCAGTAACTGGCCCGAGACCCTGCTGCGGAATCTCCAAAACCGCAGTCAAACAATCCATAAAAAATGAGTGGAGACACAGGCCCATACCTGGTGGACAAACTCACCAGGACGGAGACAGGCGAAACAGTTCCTTAAGAAAAAATCGCCCAAATTCACGACCGAACTCCTGAACCAAGACAAAAAAATAGTCAAAACAATTGTATAATGGCTAGAAATCCGCTCTCTAGTTATAATAATCGCGAATAGCCGAATGTTTAGCGTTCGAATTAGTGCTAAGGTAAAAAAAAATCAGCGAAAATAAAAGTAAAGATAACCGACAACGTAGGAAAAATAAATAAGTAATTAAGGCACAACTAGATAGATTAAAAGAACTAAAATTAGAAGTACATGAATTAATAGTACAGGCAAATGTAAAATTATTAGGGGAAAAAGTAGATGTAAGACATAAAGTAAAAACGTACATTTAGAATTATTTTGAGGAGTTAAAGGATATTTTGAAGCGTAGATTAGAGCCATTTAACAAGTGTAAAAGAATTAGGAGATAATTTAACAATTTTATTGTTCAAATGGACGAAAATTTTGATTAAAGGCGGCGGAAAGTCTATATCCCATAATGGATGGTAGTGAAAATACTAAAGAAAAGTTAATAGATTCAATTAATATTTATACTTGAATGTTGCATGCCGATGATTTTAATTTCATATATTCTAGAAACTAGGCTATCCGAAAATGGGAAAATTCGATTTAATAAAAATTATGATACTGTAAAGTAACTTATTAAAGAACTAAAACAAAATTTCGTATCACGGAAATCCGAAACTACACTCGCGAGACAAAATAATAAATCATTTCAGGAATTCGGTAACGAAATTGAAGAGTAACTTAGCGAATTAACTCTTTCCCAGGCGGGAAACTATGCTAATCCATTAATATCAGTACGCAAAGTTAACGAAAATATTGCTATCAATTCGTTTTGCATGGAAATTAAAAATCCCAAGCTAAGAACAACAACAATAATAATAATAATAATACAAAATTTATTTCCAATGGGCTTACAAACATATAGAATTATAGATTGCCAAAACATGAAAACAAGTCAAACAGAAATTGAAGGTAACAAAGTATAATTATAAAATCAACAATATTTATACTATGAACGACGTAATATACGTATTTTAATGTAGGTAATTATCCATACTATATGGTTCTAAGTCAATTAGATAGATAGATAGATGTTATATGGGTGGCACCAGCGCCTATTCCACCGGGACCATTTCAGATCTATTGTGGATCCCTGTTTATCTCAGATGACCAGCTCTAGCTTTGCCTCTTTGATTAGTCGTATTAGCCCTGCCAGAGGGGCTTGGGTATAGGTCTCCGCGCTTGGGTTTGTGGTGCCCAGCTTTTGATATCTAATCCTTGCTGAACTCTCGCAGTGGCATAGGATGTGGAACGAGTCCTCTTCTTCCTCTAGGCAGAATCTGCATGGTGCTTCTTCCAACAGGCCTATTTTGCTTATATGTTTGTTGAGCTTGCAGTGTCCTGTTATCGTCTGCTTTCTCATTCCCCGGATGATGTCCTCCGTGTTCTGGGACCCATGTGATTGTTACTTTTTTGTGACAGCCAAGCCAAGAGCGTGTATACAGTCCCACACTAGCTAAGATTCGACCTGTGCGGAGCTTAGTGCTCTTAGCAGCGCCTGACTGTCGAAGAATATAGCAATTGACCTATTTTTGGTTTCCAAGTCAATTAGGTAACGTATTAATAATTTCTTCATTTGAATGTATGATTGTGTCATTTTAATATTTGTGGAAAGGTTATTAAATATTTTAATGCACATGTAGTGTGGCCCTCTTTCGAAGAAATATAATTGTGTTTTGGATAACTGTATTCAATGCCCTGCCTTGTATTTTGGGTACTATTTAGACGTGAGTACTGGAAAAGGAATCTGTTTTTCCACAAGAACTTTGTAATCACTATTGTTGGTTTGAGTTTACGTGAAGTGTTTTGCAAATAAAAATAACACACAGTTTATTCCTTACTTCACTTGTTTATTAAGTGTTAAATATACATTTCGTTCACAAGGTGAACATTATCAATAAGAAACTAAATTCTTAAAACTATTAGCACGGTATATGTAAAAAGAAGAGATTAAAGGAAAAACCAGGGAATAATTAGTTCAAAATGGGAATTGTAGCGGAGGGACTACATTGTTTCTGTTTCTTTGCAGGTAATAAATCTAGTAGCGGATTATCTAAGGGACTCAGGTCAAAATTTACTAACAAATTTTTATTTTTGTACATTTCGATTGCCTCCAGCATATTTAATTTATAATAGTTTGAATGTTTTAAAAGTTTTACATTGTTTACCAAAAATGTGTGCCCTGGTGATGATGAGTGTGGGCTATTGCAGAATTTTCAAAATGTTTATATTTAAAATAATATTCGTGTTCTTTGAAACGTTTTAAAATGTTTCTTTGTGTCTGTCCTACGTAAATTTTGTTATAATTATTACAATTAATAGAATAAATGCCCGATTTTTGTAAATTATCTCTTTTTGAAAAAATGTTTCCAAGTATTGATTTTAATTTATTGTTTATTGCGGGAGCAATATTTAACTTATTTAATAATTTATTAATTTTGTTATAAATTGTTGGATGATAGATGAATTTAAGATATATTATTGATTTTGTTTCTTTAGATCTAGAAAATGTAGTAATTGATTTTAATTTATGTTGTGAAATATGTTTTTTTGATTAATTTGTTAATCGTTGCTATTTTATAATCAAGCGGGAGGCCTATTTTCCTAATTAAATTAAGTTCTTTTTCTAATTTCTCCTTAGACAATGGAATATTCAAAGCTCTAAAAATCATGCTATTAAAAGCTGCCAATTTGTGCTTAAAAGGATATGTGGATGATGCGTGGATATAATTAAAAGTGTGTGTATTTTTTCGGTATATGTCAAATTCTTTTACTTTTGTTATTTATAAGCATTAAATCTAGGAAAGGTATTTTATTATTGATTTTAATAGGTAAAATTAAAACTGGGAGATAGTTCATTTAGTTTCCAATTTAATTCATTAATGTCAGTATTATTGTCAACTATTGTAATTATATCATCCACATATCTGTGCCACACCCTCGGGAAGTTGGTAATTTTAGTTTTGGGTGAATTTTCCAGGTTATTTAGAAATATATCAGCCAAGAATGGCGAAAGCAGATTTCCCATAGCTGTTCCAAAAATTTTTAGATGAATCATCATTTGAATAGGGCAACTTGAGGACCTCATGATTCATCCATCTTCGGTTAGGTTACGTTAGGATAAAACCTAATCCATCTTAGGTTAGGTTACGTTAGGTTAAAACCTAACCTAACGTAACCTTACCTAAGATGGATGAATCATAAGGTCCTCAAGTTGCCTCAATTAGAGCTGAAAGTGGACCTAACCTAACCTAAGATGGATGAATCACAAGGTCCTCAAGTGGAGGTAGAGGACAAGATGCGGGCAATTTTTTCTAATCACATTTTCAAAAACCTAATCATACCAATTTTATATATCGTAAAGAATATCGTTACTTTATTGTAACTTCAAAAACCGATATAGCGAAAGAGTATCAAGGTGATTATATTGATATTATGTTAGGATCTGTACATGAGATTCCTTGGAATTACTTATTTCATTATGTATCTCTATGAGCAGCCGAATTTTTACGAACAAATTTTACAACAGCTACGGAAAAAGAGGTAAGATGTATGGTAACTTCATTAGGTGTACGTTTACCATTTGTTACAAATCAATCAACATCAACAGCTAATGCTAGTATACAATTGCTACTATTTGAAATGTATGGTATTGATAATGTATATGCTACAAGAACCCGAAAGTACTAAATTTATAAATCATGTTACCCAGAGCGTCCTGCTGAATATGCAACTGATGGAACATTTTTTGCAAATGTACCAGCATTTCTTGAAACTAGAAAGTATAATAATCGATTAAGTATATTTTTACCTAAATTTTCATACAAATAAGTCTATAAAATTAGAAAATAATATTGTTTACACGGAGGTGACCAAAAACCAAGATTTACAATTGGAATTTATAATTTTCGTAATAAAGATGATGCAAGATATATAGTTGATGCTCAATGGTAAATGATATTGACGTTTGAATTAGATATATTTGCTTTTTGTTCAATTATCTCCCACTTTGTTATTTGTTAATCATTCTTTGTTGTTTGCTTTATTTGTATATATTTTGATGCACGTTTATTCAATAAATATTTGTTCTTTTATTATACAACGTGTTTATTTAATTTTTAAAAACAAATCGCTAAAACGCGTAAACATGGTCCTTCGAACCGGATTTTGAAATAAATTTAAAATCTGTTGAATCAATAAAGTTACAGTCAAATCTAGGGATTTTGAGTTCATTAAAAATTAATCAACTTGGTAAATTCATTTATTTTGTCAATTCTAGTCCTTAGTCAGTCGTGTAAAATAACAAAGTTTTACGTTTGTGTTTTCTTGTGTGTCTTGTGTGTGGTAAATTTACTCATGTTTACGGTCAAAGTCGCGTGTCGTCGTAATCTACGATAATCAAGTACAGTCTAATACTCTCGATTCCCGTCGGGTCAATTGTGTGTGCATTCGAGTTAAATCACGAGGATTTAAAGTGCGTTTGCCAAAAATCCTGCCGCGAATCGATCGAACGAGTATTTAGAAATCTAGTATATTCTGATAAGTCCGGTCCGCGTTTAAATTGTGCGTGCATTCGAGTTAAATCACGAGGATTTAAAGTGTTAATCGCGAATCGTTCGTCCATCAGAGTAAATCATGGCTGCTGCATTAATTAAGAAGTTCCAAAACAGAAGGGACGCGGTGTTGGAAATCATTTCATTCCTCGAGGATAGTGCGAACGGTGCATCCAATCCTATCACTGAACAAGAGTACGACACTGTAATTACATACATGGAGGAATAAAAACCCCTGTAGGCTGAGCTCGTGATAGATGAGCGCGAACTCAGAGACAAAAATGTAAATATTCCTACGGAAGATGTCCCGTTCAAGCCCAAGTATATCGAAGTACTTGGACTCGCAAAGTCAAAACTCCGCAGTATGCGAAGCCTAGAAACAGCCCCGTCTTCGAAATCAACTATGCAGCCACCGCAGGCAATGTTACCAGTCGTTGATATTCCGAAATTTAGTGGTGGGTACGATGATTAGTTCATCTTTAAGGACTCCTATGTGTCGCTGATTCACGATAATAAGAATTTATCAAACGTGCAGAAATTTTACTATCTGCAAAGTGTGTTGAAATGTGAAGCGGCATCGATTTTGAAGTGCTTAAGTCTTTCCGACGATGGTTATAACGTTGTGTGAAATCGGTTAATAAAACGCTACCAAAAAAAAGATCTTTAGTGGAAAAACACGTTAAAGCGCTATTAAATCTTCCCGCGATGAAGAAGGGTGATCCCGCGAGTTTGATTCATTTTATGGTTACCGTATCTGTAAACATTTCCAAGTTAACAAATCTCAACAGGCCAGCTGATTAGTGGGACGATATTTAAATTGAAATAGTGTCGGCTAGACAGGATTCTGCGATTCGAAAAGACTGGGAAGGTGAAACATGTGAGAATGTGCACATACGCGAAAATGGAACAGTTTTTAACGAAAAAGTGCAATCAGTTAGAGGCGGAAAGAGAAAATAGTTCTACACCAAGTAAAGTTAAATCGCACAAACCAAGAGTGCTGCATACAGGAGCAATCAAAAAGAAGTGTTTTATGTGTGACGGTGGCGAGCATAACTTATGCAGTTGCAGCATATTTTCGAACATGTCAGTGAGTGAGCGAATCGCGGCAATAAAACGTAATCATTTATGTTACAATTGTTTACGTAAGGGACATTCCGCGAATAAGTGCAACGTCAGTGCGTGTAAAAAATGTAATAAAAGACATCACAACTTATTGCATCTTGCTGATACACAAAGTGTACAACAAACTGAGTTAATGCAAGCAACGACATCCGCGAGTGTTAATTTCGCATACACGCCATCAAGGGTACTTCTGTGTACATGTAAAGTGCTTTTACGGGATAACAATGGCTGCGATCAAGTGGTACGAGCGGTTTTAGACAGTGGTGCTCAACCTAACGTAATAAGTAGTGCGTGTGTGAAACGATTAGGTTTGAAGCAACGCAATATCAATGCTCCAATTACGGTAATGGGCGGAGCGAATAAAGAAATTCAGAAATTTGTTAGGAGACAAATCAAATCGCGAGTTTCTGACTTCAGCATCCCGTTCGATGTGTTAGTAAAGGACTATCTGACTGATCCGACTCCATCATCTAACTTCGATTTCGACATATCCAGCATTCCACCGGGAATAATGTTAGCTGATCCAGAATTTCATCTGCCCCAGGACGTTGACATTTTTATCGGCAACGAATATCATTACGATACAGTGACTAATGAGCGAGTGAAATCAGGACCGTTAACTTTTCTAAACGCCCAGTTTGGATGGATTGCGTACGGAGAAGCACAACAAAACCGGAACACACAACAAAACAATGCTGCGGTGTGTTTCCTTGGAATCAACGATGTCGTTTCAAAATTTTGGGAACTGGAAAATCACAAAGGTGAAGTTCTTGCACCTGCAGATGAAAGGTGAGCAGTATTTCCAGAAAACTACTTCCCGGGATACATCTTGACTCTTTCAAGTAGCTCTGTCGTTCAAAGATTACGTCAGCAAACTTGGAAATTCCAGTGTCACGGCTAAACATAAATTCTTCGATCTCGAGCGCAGGCTTGTCAAACATCCATCTGTCTACGCGGAGTATCGACATTTTATGGACGAATATAAAAGTCTGGGACATATGAGGAAAACTCGAGGAGGTGTTCATGAAGGCTCTTATTTACCTCATCATTGTGTTTTGAAAGCGAGCAGTTTGACTACAAAATCATCCTCAACGGGTGTTTCGCAATCCTAGCAAGAATGAGAGTTTACGTTTACGTCACCACAGCTGATATTGTGAAAATGTACCGGCAGGTAAAAGTACGTGATGAGGACTGCAAATATCAACGGATATGGTGGCGGCCAACTCCTGAAGATGAACTAGGTTCATACGAGTTAACCACTCTTACATACGAGACAGCACCTACAGCTTATCTCGCAATTCGCGTCATCAACCGATGACGATTACCCGATAGGAAGTGACAGGTGCTTTAAGTGTTTTTAAGTGGACGATTTGATCACCGGTGCGGACTCTCTCGAGGAATTGACTCTAGTGAGCGATCAGGTCAATGACCTTCTTGCAACAGGTGGCTTCGAACTAAAACAGTGGGCAAGTAATAATAAACAAGTGTTTAGACATTTTAAAGGTAAGTGCACCGATAACATAACAGTATTAACCCGCGAGAGTGACGCGTCCATAAATTCAATTTCAACGCTCGGAATGATTTGGAATACATCAGCTGATGTGTTAAGCTATAAACACCACATCGTTTCAACAAATGTAACAACACGGAGGACTGTGCTAAGCGAAATATCCAGGATTTATGATCCACTAGGTTTAGTGGACCCAATTATAATACTTGGCAAAATTTTCATTCGGGATATTTGGATACTTAAATGCGAATGGGATGAACTATTTCCCTCTGATTTTATTGATCGATGGCGGCAATACGCTAATGACTTAAAAGATGTACCAAAAATCAACATTCCGCGTATGGTAATTCCTGAACAAAACTATCAGCTAGAGCTCCATGGGTTCTCTGCTGCCAGCGAACTTACATATAGAGCATGTGTGTATACAGTCGGGGTTAGAGATAATATACGAGTGTCTAGTAATCTCCTGTGCGCGAAATCCATAGTGGCGTCTGTAAAATCAACGAGCATTCCCCGACTTGAACTCTGTGCAGCCGTTATTCTTGCTGAATTGTGTGAGCGTGTGTGTGCCACTTTCAATAAACCCATACGCCGAAACGTTTACTATAGTGTCTCAACTATAACCCTGCCGTGGATTAAATCAGAATCGAGGAGATTTAAAACATTTGTGGCAAATCGAATCGGTGAAGTGCATAAACTCACCAACCCAAATAATTGGTTTCATTTGAACACCAAGGAGAATCCGGCAGACATTATATCCCGCGGTTCAACTGCCAATGTGTTAATGGACGACGAACTTTGGTGGCACAGGCCACAGTTTCTTCTCAAAAACGAACATGTAAGCGTAACATGTAACATGTTACGGTTCGTGTTATGGCTTACGTGATAAGATTCATAAACAATTGTCGTGAAATCAACACTAAATTACGGGGCAGTTGACGATACAAGAACTGAAGAAAGCATTTATCACCTTAATGAAAAATGTACAGTGCGTGAGTTTTTGTCGTGAGATACGTTTGTTATCTAGGAACGCGAATTTGTCCAAATCAAGCAAGTTGCTAACGCTCAACCCTTTCTTGGATACTGACGGAGTTTTACGTGTTGGTGGGCGATTAGCGCACAGCAGCTTGACCACCTGCAGGCGATTCCCAATTGTGTTACCGTCAAATCATAAATTTGTTCGATTATTAGTGGAAAGTGTACATCGAACCCAACTGCATATCGGTGCTCAAGGAACTCTCTTTGCATTAAGAATGCAGTTTTGGCCACTTTGTGGAAGAACATTAATCCGAGATGTGGTGAGAAAATGTATCATGTGCATTCGAGCAAAACCGAAGTTTCAAACACCTTTTATGAGTGCATTACCCCAATGCCGGACCAAACAAATTCGACCATTTCTTCGTGTGGGAGTGGATTATTGCTACCCTTTTGTAATAAAGGATGGATCACGTAGATCCAAAAGGACTATTAAATTTTACGTTTGGCTGTTTGTGTGCTGCGCAACGAAAGCTGTTCACCTAGAACTCGTGTCTACTCTTTCTACCGAAGGCTCTCTAGCGGCATTCAGCCGATTCATCTCGAGACGTGGAAATGTAATCGAAATACTAAGTGATAACGGGACAAACTTTGTAGGTGCTCGAAATCATTTGCGCGAACTTGGACTATTTTTATCGAATGAAGACAACCGGTGGCAACTAGGACGGATTGAGGCTGTGCATCCAGGTGCTGATGGTGTAGTCAGGACGGCTACAGTAAGAACCGGCTCCAACACTATGCTGCGACCAGCAGTAAAGTTGTGCGTGTTACCTACATCCTAAGTGCTAATAGTGTCGGTATGATTGAACGAGTCTCGTTCAATTGGGGGCGGTATGTTCGCGCCAAATCGCGAATTGTGTGTAAATATATTTGTATGTTCGTATACACATTTTTTAAACATTTGTGCTTTTGTTTGCATTTTAACCTTTTTTTTGCGTTATGTGTGTTTGTGCGTTTACGTCCAATCGTAAAACGCAGGCCAAGGCCAAATGTGAAGAGTAGAAAAAATTCCTTTTCTATCCTCTGTTAACTCAAAATCATCCCTTTGTCTTTCTTCATTTTTGCGCATCCCTTATCTCCCTCCACCGATCACGTGATACTGTTGCTTTCCTCGTTGCATTTTTCTGTGTTCTCAATCATTTCTTGACCAACCCTCGACACGAGTAAGCAATCAATCTTCGTAACGTAAAACTTTGTTTAAATTTGTAACTGCAAGCTTATTTTAGCATATAATTTAACTTGTTCTATTTGCTAACTTTGCTTTTTGTTCAATTATCTCCTACTTTGTTATTTGTTAATCATTCTTTGTTATTTGCTTTATTTGTATATATTTTGATGCACGTTTATTCAATATATATTTGTTCTTTTATTATACAACGTGTTTATTTAATTTTTAAAAACAAATCGCTAAAACGCGTAAACAGTGGCACTGTAGGACGTGTGGAGTGCAGTGCCGTGATTTCTATTCATAATTAAACATTTTAATGGTCGATGGTGTTGTGTGTATAAGTGCTGCAACCATTCATACACTTGTAGCTTAAATTTTTCCACAATTAAATTAAATAGTTTTCAGCAATGGCGCTGGGCCACTTGCAGATTTCTATATATAGTTCTACTTTTTGACACTAGATCGTGTGGAGGGTGTGTGGAGGTGTGGAGGCGCTGGAATCTGCTAATCATATCTACTTGCAATAATTAAATGTTCTAATATGGGACTTATCTGACCAGACATATTTTTATTACTTTCCCTATATAGTATATATAGGGGGAGTATTGTTTTCGTGAGTTTTTTTAAATTGTTTTTGCGGAAATATCCATTTAATGGTCCCCTGAACCCATTACACTAATTTCTAGAAAATTTTATTTTGTGTCATATGATCTGATTGAGATGAAACCTTAAACTTAAAGTTTTATCATTAAAAACTGGAAGTGGCAAATATATAAGTAAATAAAAATAAATATAAATTCATAAACCGGTGGATCTTTACTCGAGAGGTTTTTTCCGATATTTTTTTTAATATCAAAAATATTAAAAAACTTTTCAAACAAAAGTTAAAGAGAATAGAAAACAGAAACAAGTTTTATTAAAACATATTTTTGATAAATTTCTTCACTTTTGAGAAAAAACTAAAAACTGAAAATTTAATTTTGATATTTCTTGCCAATTACTAATAAACTATAATAGTTACATGAAATTTATATAACAAATAATTGTAGAGAATTCCAAACTGAACAAATTTCTAAGAATTGCTTTTTTGCGTAAACTTCATAGTTTTTGAGTAAAATATAGGGAAAGTACTCTAAGCACCATTTTTACATTTACATTTATACCGAATTCATTGGTTGAACTGGAATTTTTACAGTGTTGGTATAATGTTATGAATTTTTTGTTGGATAACTGGGTCCGGGAAAAATGAATTATTGGAGTTAATTTATAATTTTTTCAATGAATCTTGAAATTTTCGTTGTTATATGTCAAAGTAAGATTTATTTCCATAACTACTTTTATATAATATTGTTGAATACTATGTGCAGATATTGTACTGGCCTTAGGAGTACAGCTATTACCTTGTGTCATTCACAATTTTCCAATTTTCTTTTGGTTTGTTTAAGGAGTTCAGTATTTTATTTTCATGATATAACTATTTTGCATTAATTTGATAAGAATTTTTTAGTTTGTTCAATTCTTCTTTAATGCTCTAATTACTTGTGAATTTGTATACAATTTTTAATGCGTGCATAGTATTTTCCTGTGGTTTTAATCAATTATATATCAGTCCCTTTTTAGGATAGTTTATTTTTCCATATGTATGTGATTAATGGAAAACAATTGTCAAAAACAGAAATGAATTTATTAAAGAATTGAGTAAATATTACTACTGCGTCGGAGTTAAAATTTTTAGAAAATGTGTGGTTAGATTTTATCTTTGAATTTAGCAACTTTTGTTGTTGTAATTAATTTACCTGAAATACATCTATCTTTTTCCTTTTTAACCACTATGTATATAGTTGTGATGGTGGAGGTGTGATACGATATTAATGGGTCAAATACTCTTGAACGATATTGAATCTTGGCGCTTACCAAAACATTATCCAGGCAGCTCTTTATGACGTTTGTTACTCTGGTATCTGAGTGATTTGTTACCCTGAAGTTATAAGCATTTGAGAGAATATAAAAATTATACAAAATACTGTTAATACATTTAAAATTTATCCCCATAGATCACTGATAAGTTGTTAAACGTAGTAATATCTGTTCGAATATGTTTAGAAAAGATTCATAGTTATATAAAGAGATCTGTAAATGGATACGAATGTCGATTTTTGTTATTTTAAATGAATTGCACTGACCTCACATGTTACCTCTTATGATAGATTATCAATACATTCAACTTTCTCATACTCAAATATTCTCTAATATTAAGGTTCTTCCGTGATAGGATGCTTTTCTTGAAAATATGTTGACCAAGTTAAGCCAGTGTTCGTTAATGGATGATATGTGTATCCTATTATTTTTCAGAAAATCTTCCAGAAATATAGTTTTTTGCCTGATGGATTGTATATTCAGCAGTGTAACTTTTAGATATTCTTCTAAATTGGGATTTGTTTTCCCGATTGCAGTGGAAAATTTTGATTTCTTGTTTCATTTTTAGGGAAATTAGATCGTCTTACTTTTATTCTTTCTGGCCATGTATTAGGTGACATTAGTATTGACAGGTTGTTATATCAGCGCCAAGTCTGAACGACTTGCTATTACCTTTTGATTCTAGTGCGCATATTTCTTTTATTTTGACCTCGGGGTAATGCTCATTAAAGAAGTCCTCGATCACCTTTGCATTTATTGTACTTATGCAATTTCCCACATAGATCCCAGCCATATTTTGATAGAGCAATAGAAATGCAACTTTTCGAACCTACAATTGTATTTATTCATCTATATGTACCAATCTATAATTTAGGAATGGATACGGAAAATACAGAAAATATTAGTGCAGAATAAATTTCACCTAGAGAATATGTAATCCATACCATTAAAAAACTTAATTGTAGTAGAGGTAGTAGCACGAAATCAGTAATTAGTCAGAGAATAATTATTATCGCTCCGAGAAGTGAAGCTAAAAAAAGTTTGAGAATTAAGAAAAATGACATATTAGATGTAATCCAAATTATATAACAGTAATCATTAGAAGAACACGAAAGCAATGAGTCTTATTAAGATTACAAACTAAATCACTTATTGAAACAACTACTTCTTGTGATTTGTGTAACCTGGCGTCCACAATAGACTTCCTATTATTTCATAACAATTAATAAGAAATATACATTATTAATTTATGCTTAGTTTTATGCTTTGTCTGTAGTTTATCTGCATGCATTCATTTATTATTGTATCCATTATTATATTAGTCGTATTCGGGTATTATTCTCCGTATAATTAATCTTAAGTAATGAAAATAAATTGTAATTTTGGAAATATTTTTTTTAATTCAATCGCGAGCCCACGAAATTTAACAGGCACAAGTCTTGAAAGCATATCAAAACTTCTTTTGTGTCAACAATTCATCGGAGATCTGCAATCAGTCCCACATTGCAGCCGCATCGAAGGGTGCTCCAAATATCGATGGAAACAGCTCTGAGGGCAGCACCACGACGAGGGACATCTTTTCACCCGTTTCACGACCACTAAGGGCATATCATAGCATGGACAGCGTGATCCTCGTTATTATGCGTTATGTGTATTGTTTTTAGAGGATTTTTCCATCTTTTGTTTGCGAGTAAATTTATGTACGCGAGTGATACGTCTTCGTACTCGAATTCACTACCAATCTTCGATTCCCCAAACCGCGTTGACTCTCCTATCTATTTTGTAGTTGATAAGTTAGATAATTTAGAAATTACCTAAAATTTTAAAATGGAAAACATTAAATAGCAATTTCTTAAATTAAACTTCGAAACAATTCCTTATTTTGACGGGAGTAATGAACTCACCGAAATTTTCATATCAAGATGTGACGCTGTATTAGATCAATTTAGACCGTTAAATAATGATTAGTAAACACTTACTTAATATATGCTATAATTAGTAAACTTAAAGATACATCGTTGATTGCTATAGGTTTGCGTTTAGAGTTAAACACTTAGCCCGAAATTATAGATCATTTAAAAAAAGGATTTGGTGATTTGCGAAACTATAAATGTTTAGTCCAGGATTTAATTAATTTGCGACCTCATAAGAGTGTGAAATATTTAGAATTCGGAGAACGTATTCAGGTTTTGCGTAGTAGACTTTCTTCTAAAATTAACTCTATATCGGAAATGGAAATACCGGACGCGACAAAGCCCATTCATCAGCGTAACTATGATAAATTAGCATTTAAGATATTATTACGCGGTATTCGCGGTTACATACAAAGCATTATCAGATTACGCGACCCTGACACACTGGAGCAAGCAATGAAATATCTCATTGAAGAAAACAATTTTCAGAGCAAGCTTGATACACCGAACGAATCTAATTTTAATGAAAATAATAATAAATTTAATAATCCAAATAATAATAGATTTAATAAATACCCTAGACCGCAAAATAACTTTTTTGTTTAGATTTTCGAAAGAAATCAGTAATAACCTCTAAAGTAGACCATTAAAATTTCGGAATAACCAAGGCATATCTAATAAAGTTAATGATAAAGATAATAATGTTAGAATTAGTAATAATGATCTTAGTATTAATAAGTATAATATTCCTGTTGCTCCGCCTGTCACTAAGTGATATTTGTGCCCGTTTAGAGTCAACTGGTAATAGAAGATAATTTTGAAAATATTAAAAACGGCGAAACCGTAATTCCCACAACGAATGTTTTAAACTTTTTAGTCACCGAGTGTGTCACTATAGTTAGAAATGGTAGAGCTTTTTATACGGTAGTAAATAGTAAGTAATTAAGTAAGTAAGTAGTTTTATTGATGCAAATGCCAAACAGCTTACACAGGACGAAAAAATATTAATAGTGATAAGAGTACATAGATATTAACACAATATATTACACATTTAAATTAAGGTAGAATATAAATAATAAATAGATCAATAAAGTTAGCACATAGACAAATTAATTCATGTATGAATAAAACAGTAAAATCAGCATGGATATATGTATAAATAAAATAAAATTCAGTCTGTGTATAGATAAAAACGATGAACAAATAAAATTAAAATTAGTACAAGATGAATAAAATCCGACATACAAAAAAAAACAGTAAATAATATCGAGATAGCAAACATTTGATAAACTTGTAAAATATATAAAAGCATTAAAAACATTCCATAAATAAAATCGATGTATAAATATGATTAGAGAGCGGATAAAAAAGCTTAAAAAATGTGAAAAAAAGCACTTAAAAAGGCACCAAATTTAGAGAAAAAAAGCACAAAAACAGGAAAAAAAACATAAAAACACGAAAAAACACTAAAGAAAACTATATTTTCTTAACATGTTACACGCTTATTAACATATTTTACATAGAAATTCTGCTTAAAACTAAAATAAACATACTTTCTTTACGCAATATATAATATTATGTAAGTATTTAAAAATTAAATTGTAATTTTGTATACATTTCAAAATAACTAAAATATATTCATGAAAACAGTAGATCATTAAATGTTGTTCTAGGGGTTTAATTGTAAAAATTATTACTTCTGACGCTCAATAAGTTTTTGAAAGAGGGAAAGCTACTCTTTATTTTAAATTATAGCTGGATCCATTTGAAAATTACCATTCAAAATCAAGTTTAATTTATTTAATATTAAAAATCCTTCATTTTCACCGAATACTTCTTTCGATATTATTTTGATTTATTGGTCAATGCGTCCAAGTATTTTCTAAATTGAATCTGCTTTTATAAAGATTTGATTGTGTTGCTCACAAAATTTAAATGCGATTTAATGTAACTAAATTGTTTGAAGGAAGCTCTTGTTTCTTAAAAACTGTTTGACAGTCTTTAACTGATTTGCTTGTCGTTTCGGGAAAGTTGTATATAACCTTGTTAAATTCTTCAAAATTGTTCGCATAGTACATAGTAGCATATAGCCAAATTCTCCATTTTGTTAGCACTGGTTTATGGGGAAGTGAGATATCAGGTAATGGCTACTTGAATAATTGCACTCACAGAAGAATATAAGAACTATTTTTCCATATTTAATTAAATCTACAAATGAAAATTTCATTCTTATAGTTTCAGAAATTCGTTTCTATCCATGTGCTAAACTTGTACAATGCACAAAATTCATTATTAGTAAAATTTTGTAACTTTGTATTGTCTACGGCAAAAATAAGCTTGTCAGTCCATCATTTATGAATTTTGCTATAACGTTATTATCAGTTTTCTTCAATTCTTTTGTATATATCAAAATACTATTGGTCGGATGTCTTCATCCACACCAAACCACATATAATAATTGTTAATAATATCTTTATTTTTTTGTATGGTTTCATAGTACGCAAGAGCTACATATTTTTTTCTCATGAATGCGCATTTTACAATATATTTCCAAGAAAGATTTAAATGCATTATTTTGTAATTTTCTTAAAGGGATATTCGAATGTAAAGGTATTTTCACAAATGTGAATTTAATTTAAATTGTCCATCGTTTGTTGAAGATAATGCTAAAGATTATGAAATAGTTCTGTTTTTAGTTCAGCTTTGAACTTTTTCAAACGTTCTTGATGTAGTGTTGTTATAACATGTTTTACATACAAGTCTTGACTAGTTAGGATGCAGTTGGGAACTAAAATAAAACTTACTATTTTTAAACATGCCTTACAAAATAATGTATAATTTTCACTTATTAATTCTGGATAGCCTCTAATTAATTCTTGTATTGTGGTTTTCACCTTTTGCATTATGGGTTAAATATACATGTGAATTATATAATATAATTTATCTGTGATTCGCCAGGTTAATATGATTCAGGCATATAAATTTGATAAATAGCAAAGTTCTTGGAATGTCAATTCAATAGTTTATGAATGCGAGTTTGAAATTATTATATAAAAATTAACGAAAACGATAAATATGCGCCAGTCGACCAATCCGTATTTTTGCCGAGAGTAGAAAATTGATACGGTTGCAGAACACCTGATTATTAGCTATCACTTCAATTTGTTTACATTTAATACTTACTGGGCCCCTGTTTGGGCCTAGTTTAACGACGTTTACATCCGGAATATCATAGGTGTGATTCCTATGAAGCGTTCGTCTGTATTATCTGAATAATGAGACGGTCTATTATATCTACTTATTTATAAACGAATCCATTGTAAATTGGTAATTTATACTAATATTTATTAATAATAAAATTCATTATGATTATTGTATCATATTATGGAGATTTTAAACAATTATGTTGTCAAAAAATACGAAAAAAATATGTAAAACAAATATAATCTATAAATGATGGGATACCGATTTTTACGAAAAGTCTCTATATTAGCACATTAATTTTTTTATTAAATGTTTTTTAAATGTTTAAGAAAATGCTCTATATAAGCATTAGAATCTAAAAAAAGCATGAAAATAAGCACAGAAAGTCAAAATAAGCATAAAAAGTCAAAATAAGCAAAAAAAGCAAAAAAAACTTAGCGTTAAGTAATCACATTTTTCAAGATTCGTATAGATATTTAGAAATTTTTTCGATGCTATTAATATTGTGGATAAGCATAATGCTAGAAATCCGCTCTCTAAATATGATCAATAAAATCAACAGGTATATAAAATAATGTATTAATAAAAATAGAATAAATAAAATTGATGCATCAGACATGACTCTTGAACAAGAGGATTAGGAATATTGATAAATTTTTCCAAAATACACTGCTAAATACTATAATAAGCTTTATTTACTAAATGTCTTTTCATGATACGCACAAATTTGGTGAGAAGAGATCTTATACTCGCTGGTAGCATATTATAAAATTTTGGTCCATAATAATTGACCCCAAGATGATTTGTACAAATATGGTCATTAGACATTGTGTTATGTGTATGTGTTTCATTGTGTCTTTTGTACCTGTCACTGTGTTTGTGTACATGTAAAAGGCATTTCAGAATATACATAGAAGGTAATGTTTGAATTTGTTACTCCACAAATGCGTTTCGGCAGTTACTTCTATAGCCAATAGAAGCTAACACTCTAATACCACGTATTTGCAGGCCAAATAAACGTGAAATTATACTTGAATGACCCCAAGCAAGAATTCTGTATGTCAGGTGAAACTCACATAAGGAGAAAGGGAGGTAATTTATCACTAAGTTGACGTAGGAGGTATATAGGAGTGCATAACTTATTTGACACTATATCTTCGTAAGAATACCAGTTAAGTCTCATATCAAGATGTATACTAAGAAACTTAACACTTTGGTTCCCTTAAGTGAGAACATTATTTGGGTGGATTTAGTTGGATTCACAACTTTTTGTTTGCTGCAAACCACTCATACGCTAGCTGCACCGAGTTAACGTTAGTATCGTAGGCAATATCTTTAGAAGTAAAACAATCCTTAATAGTGGTATCGTGACCAAATAGTACCCCAGATTAACTGGTCAATTGATATGGGAGGTCATTAACATATATTAAAAATAAAAGCGGTCCCAGAATTGACCCTTGATTTACACAGCACATTAATTTAAGTTCACATGACCTAGTGTTATTGATATGGACCTGCTGACGACGATAACTTAAGAAAGAGGCCATCACACTGCAGCTGTTTGCATGGAATTTATAATAATATAATTTTTGTAACAACATTTCGTGGAAAACACAATCGAAAGCTTTCCCTAGGTCCATAAAGGTGGCAGCAGAGTGTGAGCTTTGCTCAAATGCCTCATATATATCATTGGTAAATGTGACTATAGCTTCCACTGTAAACTTACCTTTGTGGAAACCATATTGATTGTAATTAATAACATTATTTTTATCGAGATATTCTACAATCTGATCAAAAAGTATTGACTCTAAGACCTTAGAGAATATGGGTAAAAAGGAGATCGGTCTGTAATTATTAATATGAGATTCGCTTCCTTTTTTGAAAATAGGTATCACCCTGGCCTTTTGTAGACTTTCAGGAAAGTGTTTAGATATTATGCTTAAATTGATTAGTTTGGTTAGTGGTGTAATAATGACATTCAATATGGATTTGAGCAAAGATGTAAACATACCATGAATATCTCGGATGTTGGAATGTTTTAATTTCCCAACAATATCACGCACCGCAGATTCGCTTACCTCTAGAAATTCAAAATAGTGAACTCCCAGATTAACATTGAAGTTTGAAAATAGTTGCATAGGACAGAAAGGATCTGAGGGCACATTTTCTTATCAAACTATAAGCAACATTGATAAAATAATCATTAAACCTGTCTGCATCAATAACACAAGTTTTATCACTTGAATTTGCCCTACTAGATCTAATTAGAGACTACAAAGCTTTCGGACTGTTTGCAGATTTATATATACATTTAGCGTTAGCTTGTATTTTAGTAGTCTTTAACTCTGAGTTATATTTTTCCTTATATGAGAGATAATTAGGTTTCATTTCGGGATGAACTAGACAGACCTCCTTCAGAAAATTTAAATTTTCATGCATTGTACGTAATTGGTCATTATACCAATTTATATTGTGTAGTAAACCGGTATACATATTTTCTTTAAAGCATTTATCTAGATGCTTTTGAATAATTATATATACATACATCTTTATTTGGACAAACATAATACATAACATTAATAACAATCAATATGAAACAGATATATGGTGTTAGCCCGTCTGGGCTATAGACCTGCGGTCTTTCTGCCCTGTGTTGAATAATTATTAACAAGTAATTGAACTTATTTGAAATTAAAATTTCGGGATTACAGATACTCAGTTTCATCCAATGTATTGATAAGTTTTGCACGCTCATTAGCCGTTATAGGCCTTAATTTTATTTTATCGTACTTTTTATGTTTTGATCAATACTTACATGAATGCAAACATGGTTCGAGAGACCGACGTTAAATGGTTGGCTATATAGTTGTTCGTGATTTAAGAGACCATACATCTTAAATAAGTCGCACAGTATAATAGCCCTGTGATCATTCGTGTTAAACTTAACATTAAATTCTCCACCAATAAGTACATTTATCAACTCTATAATATTTCCCATTATAGCCATAAATTCGTTAAAATTGCCAAATAGTGAACGAGAAATTGTTATGACAATTATAGAATTTGCGAGCAGTGATGCAGCTACTTCACAAGTTTTTCCACACGAAAGCGCATTGAGTTGAATAAAGGTTTTGTAACGAGTTTTATTGGTAATGAGCTTTACGGCAGCACCATGCATATATTTTAAATGTGTAAAGTGTAGAATGACTTTTTCTTTAAGCAAACTCACGTTCTCAAGAAGAATGTTGTTTTTGTCCTCCATTTCAATTATAAGTTGCTTTAGTAGGTTGTTTTCCATTTTTAATAAGTCGTTTTCGAATTTTAAAGGCAGATTACTAACCTCACTTCCTGATGAAAACTCACAGCAGGTCAAATGGGTGCTGTCCACAATCTTGAGGGATTTTTTCTTTGCAAAGCTCCGGTGAAAAGATTTACCGCAGATCATGCATACAAGCACTTTGCACTGGATATCAGTGGGCGTACTACTGTCGTTCGCCATGATGAATAATAAAACGGATGTAGATAGGGAAGTTTCCCTAAAAAGACCTGTCGTGGTTATCCCCATCAGCGGATATGATGTGGTACCACATGAACATAATGGTAATAAAAATAATAATTTAAATAAGAAGCACCTTAGTACAAATAACAATTTAAATATAATTAATATAAGTAAATTTAAATTTGATTTCTCAAGTATTGGTACTGAACACATGCATGATGAAGAAAAAGCTGCTATTAAAAAACTAATAAATAATTATGCATATATTTTCCAATTAAAAGGGAATCATTTTACATTAACTAATAATATTAAACACCGGATAATTACGACCGATGAGATACCGGTCTATACTAAAACATATCGCTACCCTGAAGTGCATAAAGCCAAGGTAAGCAAGCAAATTAATAAAATGTTAGAACAAAACATTATTATGCCATCCTTTAGTCCATGGTCCTTTTTTTCTATATGGATTGTTCTCCAAAAACGCTAGACTCTTTAGGTCAACGAAAATGGCGCGTTGTATTCGATTAGAGGAAATTAAATGATAAAACCGTAGGCGACCGTTACCCCCTTGCAAATAATAACGACCTGTGAGATAAATTAGACTTAGCATCTGGCCACCAAATTGATATTAACGAACGTGACGTCCCAAAAACTACATTTAAACAGAAAACGGTCACTTCGAATTTTTAAGAATGCCCCAGTTACTTTCCAGTGCGTCATGGACAATACTTTGAGGGAAATTCAAAACGAATACTGTCTTGTCTACGGAAGAACGTGGGTTTGAGTGGAAGAACATTGGTACTCAGTGAACTCCGCCCGTGACTCCTGTGTCCTAAATTATTTGTGTGTTATTTGATTGTATGTATATTATATATTTTTTTTAAATTTTGTAAGCAGGAGAAACCAAGATAATAATAACAATAAATAATAATAAGGACGATATAATTAATTTTTTCCACTAGCTCGCAGGAGCAAATCAATAGATTAAACGAAGTTTTCAAAAGGCTAAGAGAGCCCAATTTCAAGGTTCAATTAAATAAATCGGAATTACTTTGCAATGAAGTAGCATTTTACAGACTTGACTAAACCAATAACGAAACGTATAAAAAATAATTCGGTTATTAACATTTATAATATAGATTACCGAAGTTGCTTTAACTTGTGTAAAAACGTCGAAACCAACTGGCCATTATTCCAATACCCGGATTTTTCGAAACACTTCTTTCTGACCACAGCCGTATTATCACAAGGCAAATCTGGCATAGACTTACCAATCGCATATGCTGGTCGAACGTTAAATGATTCTGAAATACGTTATTTCACTATGCAATTGTTTGGGCTGTCAAATACTTTAGACCATATCTATTTGGGTGTATATGTATAATTATCACTAACCATAAACCGCTTTAATGGTTAATCTCTATTAAAGAATCAAATTCAAAATTAGTTAGATGGAGGATGAAGTTGTCTGAATATGACTATGACATTGTTTATAAGAAAGGCTGCATATATAAAAATATGCCGATGCACTCTTTAGAATCGAACCGAATATCAATGAAGTGTATGGGCCAATTCTAGAAGAATATTTGAAATATTTTGAAAGCACTGAAAATAACCTCTCCTCCATGAGCGTAGAACCCACGGAAACGATTCATGTAAACGAAGGAACAAATGAAGGAGCAACCATTCATTCTAATTCAGAACACCTTATAATAGGCATTCATATTTCAAATAAATCTGTAAATCTCGGCGACAACCAATTAATAATTTCGGAGGTCAAACATTCCTCTTCTAAACCAAAAATTAGTTAAACAAAAACGTTTACTTTGTTAATATCACACTTTATTTTTAAGTGACTCGAGTTTCGATCATTAATGATTCCAAAATGTATCACGAATTTAACGCCTCAACCATTAATCAATCAAAAACTAGTTACTTATTCAAACAAAAGAAAATTCGTATTTATAATTAATTCTCTAAATCTAACTGTGATCAAGAAGTAGTCGACTTCATCAAAGAATACATTATCCTCAATACTAATTATTACCTCCATTTCGAAAGTCCAGTGTACGAAAAACTTAGCAGCGTACTAAAACTTAAAATATTTTAAAAATTCAAATATTACAATAACTAAATGTTCTCTTGTCTGACGTTGAGGACACTAATGATATTTTGAAAATAATACAAAATTATTATAAAGGAAAAATTAATGATCGCGGTATAGACGAAACTGAAGCATAATTAAAAAAGGTATATTACTAACCAAATATGAGATGAAATATACAAGTCAATATATCTTGTATATTTCTCCTCATTTGTCTCTTTTCCGAATACGATAGAAGACTTCTTAAACTAGAATTTAATGATAAGCAAACAGCAATGAAAATATCTGAAATTATTCACTTAGACTGCATAGCTTTAGAAAATACAAAATTCCTCACCGTAATAGACTCATTTCCAAATACGTGCAAATGTACAAATTAAATTCGTATCAGGCTGCTATAGAGGTAGCAACTAACCTAATTAAATTATTTTGCCATCACAGAATCCCAAACTTAATAATTTCGGATAACCACCTTGAATTCAAAAACACTGTAATCAGAGAACTCGCAGAGTTACACAAAATCCAAATTAATTTTATAAGTTTACAACACCCCGAGTCAAGGGATATAATTGAATGCGTGCATTCGACTATAGTCGAACATATGAGGTTATTAAACAATCAGGATATGATAAAAAAAAAATTTTTAATTTAAAAATACGAAAACATTTCGTGAATCTACAACAATGAGTCTTACTAAGACTACAAAACAAATTAATTTGAAACAACTACTTCTCTAGCTAATACTTCGACAGACATTGAATAATACAAATTAATTTGCGTGTTACAAATAGTACAACTATTAAAGCAACACTAATTTGAATGAAATTATTTCTGTTGAATAAACTAATAAATGATAAAATGTACTTTAGATTGTTTAAATGTAACTATAACATGAAAAATTATGAAAATGAATTTTAAACTGATTTCATTAAATTAAATTAGCAAAAGCAATTAAAAAATCTAGCATTCAAGTTTATAATTATCTGCAGACACGTGTTTCGAACTTTCGCTCTCTTCAGTACAGCTTTATTATAAAATTGATTTTAAATACAAATAAATAAAGAATTCACTAATCCACCTCAGGTATAAATTCAGACCTTCAGTTGATTATATTTCATTCTTGTGTCAGTTGCCGTACATATCTGAGTAAGTTATTTATATTTCATTATATTTATTATCATATTTCATTATATTTATTTTAGTAAGTGTTTTTATTTGTATTTAAAATCAATTTTATAATATATAAATTATGATAAAAGCAATGTTATGTTATATTTTTTTAAGTTCAGGCCTAGAAATAAACATCTAGCTTGGCACATCCAATCCAGATTAAAGAGATATTATCAAAATTATTCTAACATACAATTTAATAACTTTTAGGCTAATCTTAATCACTTCTGTGATTTCTTTTCAAATCAGGGACATTTCGGAAAATGCAGGATTGCTACCTATAAAATTAGGAGAAGGGTAATTAGAAAGAACAAAACATGATTTCCTACAACATTACGATTTAAATAATGTATCTGAAGAAGTTGAAAATTTAAATACCAACATACCAAGAGTAACATATCAAAATTTAAAAATGAAATAGGAAATTGATTAATGGGTTAGGAACTATTATTAAAACAATTATATAAAAAATAAAAAAATAGTTCAAGATTTCAACGAAACAGTCGAAAACATCACACACAAACAAAATTTGCTAAAAGCCAGAATTATGTAATTTAAATAGTGGTTTTTTGAGATTTTGAGTTTGCTCGTTAAGACATTTTACGTGTATATTATTGGTTTTAAGTTTATCTATTTCATAGACCTCGAGTATATTCCCTTATTAGTGCTATGCAGAATAAATAGATATATCCCGAAATTCGATATATGTCTTTGCGTTAATGCGTTAAGTGCTCTTTAAATCGAACTTTTAGTGCTCGACCTGTTTCACCAATGTATGTAGCACTGTACTGGTCACACGCAAGGGAATAAATTCCAGTTGGGTCCTTGGGTTTACTGAATATATACAGGGGTGGGCTACCAAATTTTGTACAACCGACTCGCTATTATTTCAACGTAAAAAAACGGTAAATTAGTACATTGTCTTCATTTATTTTTGTACAGTATAAAACATATAATATATATATAACAAACGCGAGCCGGGCCGAGCCGGCCAGCCCACCCCTGAATATATATATATATATATATATATATATATATATATATATATATATAGTGAAATAATAACAGAAAAAAACTTTTGTCTCTTTAATGATGCATACTATCAAATGGCCGATGGCACACCAATGGGATCATCTCTTAGTTGTTTGCTAGCCGATAGATTTATGGATAACTTTAAAACTAAAATATTAAACAATGATAAAATTAATAACAATATGCTTATATGGAAACGCTACGTTGATGATGTGTTCTGTATATAGGAAGGTAATAATCATTAGCTCATCTCTAAATTCCATACATTCATTAATTCTATACATCCTAAAATAAAAGTTACAATAGATACAGAAAATGATAAATTTTTTCGGCAATATGCACGGTGTTCTCAAGCCAAGCGTGTCGAATGGCGTGAAGTGTCGGTCGACCTCTTGTGGAACGCTTTCGTCCGATCACCGTTATATGCTTCCGCGTGATCTGATTCGATGACACTGCCAGGCGGGGAGTTTGACTGGGGCGGTACATCTGTCAAATAATAACGCAGGAGAACAGAAATCTTGCATAGAGCAAAAGGGTGAATGATGACTCGTCGTTGGACATTCGATTCACACACTCGCACCCTTAAATTGCCTGGCTGTTATGATTGGTGGACGTTCGAATATTTCGGCTCGAACAATGCGATCAAGTGGATTTTTGTTTATTTTATAACAGCATCAGAAACGGCAAGTGTCGTCTTAAAAAATCGACATTAACACTCATAACTATGTGAATAATGTTGTTACAATGAGACCGTGCTTATTATATTTTGAGTTTTCCGACAACTGTAATTGTTTAATCGTTTTTATCTATTTTAACTCTAATTGATTAATTGTTGAGGCATTCACTTCGTGATACATCTTGAATATTTAAATAAAGTAAAACTCACTTTGTTAATATCACACTATTTATTTAAAAAGTGACTCAAGTTTCGATCAACAGCTGATCATTTTCAAACTTAAAGTAATTTAAAATACATTTCAACACATTTTTATATACAGTTAAATAAAGAGGAGGATACTAGGTCCAACTGGTCGTTAATTATGGGGAAGTCCGGATTAGATTTTGCTTTGTGAATTTCCAGAGACTCGAGTAAATCCATTTTAAGCCCTTTCTCGGCGAAATGGATTATCTCGAGTGCATCTTCATCAAAGGTATGACGGTTCTCAATTAAATGGTTCGCGAATGTCGAATTTGTTTTATTTAATCGAAATGATGCTTTATGTTCGTTTAGCCTAATTTTGAAGTTACGACCTTGACAACTTATAAATACCTGATCTATTTAACTTATCGATAGGAGTTTTTGCATTAAAAATAGAGGTACAGATATTATTTGTTTTGAACGCTACATCAATGCCCTGTCTTTTTAGGATATTACGTATTTTTAAACTGACTTCACCAAAGAATGTCAATGATTTGTATGTTTTGTTTTCTTCTTTTGGACATGCGTATAACATTTTGTAAATGTTGTTATTCTGTTGTTTTTTCATTAAATTGTCTATTGTTTTCTTCGAATACCCATTTGTCTTCGCTAATGTATGAATGGTTTGATTTTTTTTTTTTTTTCAAATTCAATTTGTCAATTTTGACAGTTGGTATTTCAAAAATATCAATATTTCAGGGCCTACTTTAAAACATAATATTTCAATTTTTTCAAATGGAATGACAAATATTTTATCTCATAGTGTGATTCGCAAGACAATTTGCTACAAAAAATTATTTTACTATCACTATATCTAGAGCCAGTAGTTTTTAAGTTATTTCGAAATTTATTTCCTCTCACATTTCGATAATTCCTTTTCTATTCACACGGGCACCATCGTAGGTTTCTGTCAATATTTTTTTATTGAATCGAATTGGAAAAGATTTGTCCGAATAATATTGAAATGAATAAATATTCCAATCAAGAAATTATGTATTTATTCATCATACATGGCCAGTTACCTCCTCCTTCCTCATTCTCGGT
>CAXAKX010000012.1:0-85268 GCA_963969525.1 Ontholestes murinus
AAAAATAACGATACGGGAGGTTCGCTGTTTTTCATCGTTTACGACGAAAGATCCGTCCTCTTAAATCAAAAACTGTCATTTGACTAAACGAATGAACGAACCGTGTTCGCGTGTGAACACGCTAGAAAGAGGTGAGGTCGTCCTTACCGGCGTACAGACGGTCATCCTTACCGGCATTTGAGCGTTCCGAGCCGCACTCTCTTGACATATATTTTTGATTCAGACCTCAGAGCAGGTGGGAGTACCCGCTGAATTTAACCATATTACTAAGTGGTGGAAAAGAAACTAACCAGGATTCCCTTAGTAGCGGCGAGCGAACAGGGAAAAGCCCAGCACCGAATCCCGCGGCCGTCTTACGCTTTGTCGCCGGGAAATGTGGTGTTAGGGAAGATCCGTCATCCCGAGGTCGTACGGTGAGTCCAAGTTCTTCTTGAACGGGGCCACTACCCTTAGAGGGTGCCAGGCCCGTAGCGATCGCCGCCGACAGCGGGAGGATCTCTCCTCAGAGTCGGGTTGCTTGAGAGTGCAGCCCTAAGTGGGTGGTAAACTCCTTCTAAGGCTAAATATAACCACGAGACCGATAGCGAACAAGTACCGTGAGGGAAAGTTGAAAAGAACTTTGAAGAGAGAGTTCAATAGTACGTGAAACCGTTCAGGGGTAACCCTTAAAAACCCGTCGGCGACGCTTTAGCTTTAGGTACTTTCAGGACCCGTCTTGAAACACGGACCAAGGAGTCTAGCATGTTCGCGAGTCATTGGGACTTAGCGAAACCTAAAGACGTAATGAAAGTGAAGGCCGTGCCTAGCGCGTGCCTAGGAAGAGCGTGCATGCTGGGACCCGAAAGATGGTGAACTATGCCTGGTCAGGACGAAGTCAGGGGAAACCCTGATGGAGGTCCGCAGCGATTCTGACGTGCAAATTGATCGTCGGAACTGGGTATACGGGCGAAAGACCAATCAAACTATCTAGTAGCTGGTTCCCTTCGAAGTTTCCCTCAGGATAGCTGGCGCTCCGGTGAGCGAGTCTCATCCGGTAAAGCGAATGATTAGAGGCATTGGGGTCGAAACGACCTCAACCTATTCTCAAACTTTAAATGGGTGTAATCTCCGGCTTGCTCAAACGATGAAGCTGCGAGATCGGATCAGAGTGCCAAGTGGGCCACTTTTGGTAAGCAGAGTTGGCGCTGTGGGATGAACCAATCGTCGAGTTAAAGCGCCTAAATTAACGCTTATGGGATACCATGAAAGGTGTTCGTAACTTAAGACATTATTTATTTATAAAGCAATACATCATGTATAGCTTATTCTATCTTAAAATTAACTTAAATCTACCCCGCAGGTTAAAGAATAGGTAAAATAAATATCCCTCGTTTTGTAAATCTTTATTCCGCCCAGTACAAATTCCCCGCATAAAACATCCATAATAAAACACCCCCTCAATATATAGAATTTATTTCACCCTCTCCCGCAAAACACATAAATACATTCAAATCAATTTCGCCATTCTTCTTTCTTCTATCTCTTCCAGTCACTGGTCCTCTTCTGCTCTTCTGCGACGATGACTCCTCTTGTCCTCTTCTACGACGAATAGTCCACTTCTGCGATGACGCAGCCTCCTTGGTGTGTTCTCTTCTTTCTTCTTTCTTCGTGACGCTCCTCTTCTGCGACGATGTGTCCTCTTCTTTTCTTCTGCGAAGATGGGTCCTCTTGTCCTCTTCTACGAAGTACGATCTTCTTCTGCGATGATGCGTCCTCTTCTTTGTGGTCCTCTTCTTTCTTCAGTGTGGAAAGTGGTATTCCGCGCGCTGCCCGTTCATCACCGTGTTTTGGTGGTCCGCCGGTATTGAAGTGATTCTGCTTCGTATGAGCACGCACAGAAAATTCTCACAAAAGCATGTATAAAATTTAGCCCGTTTTCAATGACTCTATTGAACCCGCAAGTAATTTAAACACGTCCCAGAATTTATTTTCGCCCCTAATATTGACTAGGTCTCCGTAGTTAGCTGGCCATCCTAGTCCAGCCGAGATGAGCTCAACGTGTGCCCGATCTCGTTGCTCCTGCGTAAACGAGCAGGAGAACATAACATGTTCAGCGCTATCAACCCCGTTACCGCATTCACAGTCTTCTAATTCTACTTTACCTATCTGTTTAAGAAATTTCCTAAGGTTTCCATGCCCTGTCATTAATTGAGTCATTTCTGGTGTTATTTTCACTAAGATTTCCCACCTTTCGTTTACCGATTTAAAAAAATTGAATGTAACCCGCCCGTTAACCGAATTTGCCTATCCGTTATTCCACCTGACTCTCGCGTCGCCTCTAATTAATCGTTTCGCGTATGAGAACGGTGCTCTATCGTAGACGTTCAAAACTGTTTCCCTCGTGGCTTCTTTCGCAAGTTTATCTGCCCTCTCGTTTTCCTCGTTTCCTACGTGCGCTCGCGTCCAGTGAAACCTAATTGTTTTTCCCCGCGCTTCCCTTATTAATCGGTCTATTTCTAACATTAATTCCGTTGGTTTCCGCATTGATCTAAGTGCATGAAGTGCAGCCTTAGAGTCGGATATAACGTGCCATACACCGTTCTCTTTTTGTTTTATATATTCTACCGCGGCCCTAATTGCAACTAATTCACTCTTGAAGACTGTGCATTTGTTACCCAATTTAAGTTTTAAAAAGTCCCTTTCCGCGCCCAGTTTATATACCGCAATGGCCGGGCCGATGCCATGTTCCGTTTTTGACCCGTCTGTAAAAATTGCGTTTTCCGTTTCGAATTCCGCGTCTACTACGTTAAAATCTATTCCGCGATTCTCAGCTGGATGCCTACTTGAATGCCCTCTCTGTTCTATTAATACTATTTCGTCGCCGCGATCTAATTGCCCTGAGTTTCGCTTCCGCCATCGTAAGCTTGTTTCCTTAATTTTTTCCTCTATTGGAATTAAATCCGCAATAATTAGTGCCGCATCCGCTGAAACCGTTTTATATGCTGCCGCCGCGCCTATCGCCATTATACGTTGCACCGATCGCAAATTCTTAATTTCTCGTGATTTTAACTTATTTCCCCATATCGCAGAACCATACGTGATAGCCGGTTCTATCGCGCCCAAGTATATTGTCCGCATCGCGTCCCTCGTCAAGCCCCACGTGAGTTTACAAGCCACCCGTAGCTGCTGTGAAATTTTTCGCGCCTTTATGCAAATATAATCTATGTGCTGCCGCCAGCTTAATTTTTCATCGATTACAATCCCAAGATATTTAATACTCTCCGCGCAGTGAACAAATGTATCGCCCATTTTAAAATTTGGTCTCGCCTGTTTTAATTTTCCAAAAAAAAGTCCCATCGTTTTATCCGCGTTGAATTTTAATTTAACTTCCTCGCCCCAACTATTAATAATTTCTAATGCTGAATTTACCGTATTCTTAAGCCCCTTATATTGACCTGACCGTTCAAGTAAAACCATGTCATCTGCAAACGCAATTATTCGACATGTGTGAGGTCACAATCGTTTGCGCCCCCCGTGACACACGCCGCTTGTTCACGAATTTCTGTGTGTACCTCACTATCATTAACCGCGTTATCTTCCGGAAAGAATTTATTTAGTAAAGCCGCCGCCGTTTCTTGCATCGTTTTTGTATACGTTCCGTCCGCCAATCTAACATTCGAAATTACATTACGCCGGTTACTGCCCCTAATTACTTTATACGCGCACCCCCACGGCTCTTCACTAGAAGATTCCGTGCAAAATCGTTTGCATTCATTTAACCGCGTGTCTTTAATTAATTTTTTATACTCGTTGAATTTAGCATAATATTCGCGCTTTTTGTCGTCCCTTTCTACGTCCCCTCGCGACCTATTCCACGCCTTTTTTAATCTACGTACTTCCGCTCTCGCGTTACCTATTTCCCCAGTCCACCACGGTACTGATTTTGCGAATTTTTTAATTCGCGGAATCCATGCCTCGCATGCCCCGACAATTAATTTATTTATAATTTCCGCCGAATTATTAATACCCTCTCGCGATCGATCAGCTAATGCCCTTATAATCTGTCTATTCCTTTCTAAAATTGAATCAAATATTTCCCAGTTCGCCCGTTTGATGCAGAATCCGCGTTTTTCGTTTGGATTATCATTAATCGCGCCTCCAATTTCCCACCTAATTATCCTATGATCTGAAATTTCATTTTCCGTGTCTACCGACCATCCATACACCGAGGCCGCGATGTCAACAGAACAAGCTGTCACGTCAATGAAGCTTGTTCGGTCCCCCGGGCCGGCATATGTTGGTATATTTCCCGTATATAATATAATTAATTCGCATTCGTCTAAAAGTTCCGAAAAAATTCTACCACGTTTGTCCTCCGTAGGGCTGCCCCATAATCTGCATTTTGCATTTGCGTCGATTCCTAGTATAATTTCTCCTTTGTTTGCTAATGACCCTAGCACGTGTCTAAGCTCACTAATGGCTTCTTCGTAATCCTCATCCCTCTTGTTACCTGCGCAAGAGGTAGGTAGGTTAGGCGAATTTCCGAAAAATCTTAATGACCCCTTTTGAAATTCTATAACCGTAATTTTCTCCGAACACAAATCTGTTAAAATTACCCCATTAGCCGTACCTGAATTAACGCAAATTGCCGTCCGTGGGCAATTACCTACTTTATAAAAATATCCATATGTGAGGTGAAGCCTCTTACTCTGCTTCCGCGTATGTTCGGTTCCTGGATAAAACAAATATCTATTCCCTCGTCCGCGATAATTTTCGTTAATAAATTTACCCCTGACATGCTTTTGTTTAAATTAATCTGCGCACACTTCACCAATGAAACAGAATCACTTACCCCGTTAGAATTCGGTGTTCGATTAAACATCGTAATCGGTGCTGTCGATGTACCGCTCCTCGAATCGCTTCATCGACGGGCAGCGTCGCGATTTGGCATCGTGGTCAGTCTCGAACTTACGTCCATCCTTGACTGTTTCATTATGTCGCCTGCACACAACACAACACGTTTTGCGGCTCTTGCATTCCTTGAATGCATGGCCGCTTTCACCGCACTTTCCACACACTTATTCTTTTATTTTACAGTCCGCAGATTTGTGACCGAACCCGTGGCACTGAAAACACTGTAGAATTTCTCTATAGTCTTCCGCGAAAATACATTCATAACCAATTTTCAGCGGTCGATCTTGTAGGAGTTTCCTTGGCAAAGCAGGCACTTCCACAACGACAGATTTTGTGTACTTGTTCCTAAAATTCTTGATATGGCGCCGTACACTAACGTTCTCCTTAAATTCCTCCATGGATTTATAAATGCCACGTACAAATTCGTTTTGTCTGTAAATGGTATCTATTACAGTTTCGGCCGTGGCGTTGACGTCGATTCGGAATAAACGCATCCACGGCTTGCGTTTCTCCACGTTGTTCATTTTTAATTCGATCTTATTAACAGCCTTTTTAAATTTCTCTAGATCGTTGGCATCCGGACAGTTAATTTTCACGCCTCCATTTTTTAGCATAGTCATTTTGGCAATGCCGATTTCGTTCTCCACGGGATCAACACACGTCATGATGCGACATTTAATTTGTGCACTTGTTAATTAATCTTCCCCGCATTTAACAATCACCTCGTTTTTCTTTAAGGCACTCACATAGGAGCTCTTAACCTTCTTTCTGGAAAACGGCTTCGCCGTCGCTTTTTCCGCCGGAACTTGCTCCGCCAATTTCTTTTTCATTTTTTCCATATTGTCGTCCGCAGCGTCCAACAACTCGCGCATATTTACCAGCATGCCGCACATTATTAGCATGGTATTTGCCATGCTGTTTACAGTTTCGTTTACGTACTTCTTTCCGGTCCGAAACACTAATTGTCGATGACACATCCGGTATAAGTTTCAGGATGAGGATGAGGAGAACCTTTATCTCGTTCACACTAGCCGCAAATTTTTCTCCTTTTGTTGCCATTATAGTAACGAAAATTGAACTTATTCACCGCACTCACCGCACTCAGGTAAAAACAAGTAAAATCGCAAAGGTCGCTCGAAATTTATCCGCTTATAAAAGTGCTTGCCAGGTAGGTGCTTAAGGGAGAGAACACGTCTGCTCCGCTCAAGCTCTGGATCGCAACTGGTAACTTAAGACATTATTTATTTATAAAGCATTACATTATGTATAGCTTATTCTTAACTTAAAACTAACTTAAATCTACCCTCCCGCAGGTTAAAGAATAGGTAAAATAAATATCCCTCGTTTTTTTAAATCTTTATTCCGCCCAGTACAAATTCCCCGTATAAAACATCCATAATAAAACACCCCCTCAATATATAGAATTTATTTCACCCTCTCCCGCAAAACACATAAATACATTAAAATCAATTTAGCCGTTCTTCTTTCTTCTATCTCTTCTCATCACTGGTCCTCTTCTGCTCTTCTGCGACGATGAGTCCTCTTGTCCTCTTCTACGACGAATAGTCCACTTCTGCGATGTCGCAGCCTCCTTGGTGTGTTCTCTTCTTTCTTCTTTCTTCTTTCTTCGTGACGCTCCTCTTCTGCGACGATGTGTCCTCTTCTTTTCTTCTGCGAAGATGGGTCCTCTTGTCCTCTTCTACGAAGTACGATCCTCTTCTGCGATGATGCGTCCTCTTCTTTGTGGTCCTCTTCTTTCTTCAGTGTGGAAAGTGGTATCCCGCGCGCTGCCCGTTCATCACCGTGTTTTGGTTTTCCGCCGGTATTGAAGTGATTCTGCTTCATATGAGCACGCACAGATAATTCTCACAAAAGCATGTATAAAATTTAGCCCGTTTTCAATGACTCTATTGAACCCGCAAATAATTTAAACACGTCCCAGAATTTATTTTCGCGCCTAATATTGACCAGCTCTCCGTAGTTAGCTGGCCATCCTAGTCCAGCCGAGACGAGCTCAACGTGTGCCCGATCTCGTTGCTCCTGCGTAAACGAGCAGGAGAACATAACATGTTCCGCGCTATCAACCCCGTTACCGCATTCACAGTCTTCTAATTCTACTTTACCTATCTGTTTAAGAAATTTCCCAAAGTTTCCATGTCCTGTCATTAATTGAGTCATTTCTGGTGTTATTTTCACTAAGATTTCCCGCCTTTCGTTTACCGATTTAATAAAATTGAATGTAACCCGCCCGTTAACCGAGTTTGCCCATCCGTTATTCCACCTGACTCTCGCGTCGCCTCTAATTAATCGTTTCGCGTATGAGAACGGTGCTCTATCGTAGACGTTCAAAACTGTTTCCCTCGTGGCTTCTTTCGCAAGTTTATCTGCCCTCTCGTTTCCCTCGTTTCCTACGTGCGCTCGCGTCCAGTGAAACCTAATTGTTTTTCCCCGCGCTTCCCTTATTAATCGGTCTATTTCTAACATTAATTCCGTTGGTTTCCGCATTGATCTAAGTGCATGAAGTGCAGCCTTAGAGTCGGATATAACGTGCCACACACCGTTCTCTTTTTGTTTTATATATTCGACCGCGGCCCTAATTGCAACTAATTCACTCTGGAAGACTGTGCATTTATTACCCAATTTAAGTTTTAAAAAGTCCCTTTCCGCGCCCAGTTTATATACCGCAATGGCCGCGCCGATGCCATGTTCCGTTTTTGACCCGTCTGTAAAAATTGCGTTTTCCGCTTCGAATTCCGCGTCTACTACGTTAAAATCTATTCCGCGATTCTCAGCTGGATGCCTACTTGAATGCCCTCTCTGTTCTATTAATACTATTTCGTCGCCGCGATCTAATTGTCCTGAGTTTCGCGCCCGCCATCGTGAGCTTGTTTCCCTAATTTTTTCCTCTATTGGAATTAAGTCCGCAATAATTAGTGCCGCATCCGCTGAAACCGTTTTATACGCTGCCGCCGCGCCTATCGCCATTATACGTTGCACCGATCGCAAATTCTTAATTTCTCGTGATTTTAACTTATTTCCCCATATCGCAGAACCATACGTGATAGCCGGTTCTATCGCGCCCAAGTATATTGTCCGCATCGCGTCCCTCGTCAAGCCCCACGTGAGTTTACAAGCCACCCGTAGCTGTTGTGAAATTTTTCGCGCCTTTATGCAAATATAATCTATGTGCTGCCGCCAGCTTAATTTTTCATCTATTACAATACCAAGATATTTAATACTCTCCGCGCAGTGAACAAATGTATCGCCCATTTTAAAATTTGGTCTCGCCTGTTTTAATTTTCCAAAAAAAAGTCCCGTCGTTTTATCCGCGTTGAATTTTAATTTAACTTCCTCACCCCAACTATTAATAATTTCTAATGCTGAATTTACCGTATTCTTAAGCCCCTTATATTGACCTGACCGTGCAAGTAAAACCGTGTCATCTGCAAACGCAATTATTTCACAGTTATCTGGAATGATTTTCCTCAGAAGTGTCGCGTGAACTATTTTCCAAAAGCCCGGTCCTGATTTTGACCCCTGCGGACAACCTCGTTCGATTTCCCTAATAACCGATTGCCCCGCGTAATCTATTCGCGCCGTACGTTTTTCTAAGAAATCCTTAGTTAATTTAATTAAATTTCCCGGTACGCCCATCCTTCCCAATTCATTAATTATAATCGGCCACCACGTATGATCAAACGCCCCCGCAATATCTAACGAAACTACCGCGCTGTAGTCACCCGCCCGTTTCGCGTTTTCTACAAAATCTATCACTCTCTTTACCGCGTGCACCGTTGTTTTCCCCTTCGTAAAACCGTATTGATTAGCGGCCGTCGCGCCGGTAGTCTCTAGATGATATTCAATCCGTTTGATTAAAATATCATCCAGGATCTTCCCGAGACAGGGAAGCAAACAGATAGGTCTGTAACTTCCCATATCCGCGACGTCCTCTTTCCCTGCTTTTGGAATTAACCTAACGTCTGTGTCTTTCCAACAAGTCGGAAAGACTCCCTCTCCTACGCACATACGTATGCATGCAAAAATTTCCTCGCCTATTATACTCATTGCCCGTTTAACTATTTCGATAGTGATTTTATCGCGCCCTGGTGCTTTTTTTGCACCTATTCCTCTAATCGCGTTATCTAATTCGACACGTGTGAGGTCACAATCGTTTGCGCCCCCCGTGACACACGCCGCCTGTTCACGAATTTCTGTGTGTACCTCACTATCGTTAACCGCGTTATCTTCCGGAAAGAATTTATTTAGTAAGGCCGCCGCCGTTTCTTGCATCGTTTTTGTATACGTTCCGTCCGCCAATCTAACATTCGAAATTACATTACGCCGTTTACTGCCCCTAATTACTTTATACGCGCACCCCCACGGCTCTTCACTAGAAGATTCCGTGCAAAATCGTTTCCATTCATTTAACCGCGTGTCTTTAATTAATTTTTTATACTCGTTGAATTTAGCATAATATTCGCGCTTTTTGTCGTCCCTTTCTACGTCCCCTCGCGACCTATTCCACGCCTTTTTTAATCTACGTACTTCCGCTCTCGCGTTATCTATTTCCCTAGTCCACCACGGTACTGATTTCGCGAATTTTTTAATTCGCGGAATCCCTGCCTCGCATGCCCCGACAATTAATTTATTTATTATTTCCGCCGAATTATTAATACCCTCTCGCGATCGATCAGCTAATGCCCTTATAATCTGATGTCTATTGCTTTCTAAAATTGAATAAAATATTTCCCAGTTCGCCCGTTTGATGCAGAATCCGCGTTTTTCGTTTGAATTATCATTAATCGCGCCTCCAATTTCCCACCTAATTATCCTATGATCTGAAATTTCATTTTCCGTATCTACCGACCATCCATACACCGAGGCCGCGATGTCAACAGAACAAGCTGTCACGTCAATGAAGCTTGTTCGGTCCCCCGGGCCGGCATATGTTGGTATATTTCCCGTATTCAATATAATTAATTCGCGTTCGTCTAAAAGTTCCGAAAAAATTCTACCACGTTTGTCCTCCGTAGGGCTGCCCCATAATCCGCATTTCGCATTTGCGTCGATTCCTAGTATAATTTCCCCTTTGTTTGCTAATGACCCTAGCACGTGTCTAAGCTCACTAATGGCTTCTTCGTAATCCTCATCCCTCTTGTTACCTGCGCACGGTAGGTAAGCCGAAATTCCGAAAAATCTTAATGACCCCTTTTGAAATTCTATAACCGTAATTTTCTCCGAACACAAATCTGTTAAAATTACCCCATTAGCCGTACCTGAATTAACGCAAATTGCCGTCCGTGGGCAATTACCTACTTTATAAAAAATATCCATATGTGAGGTGAAGCCTCTTACTCTGCCTCCGCGTATGTTCGGTTCCTGAATAAAACAAATATCTATTCCCTCGTCCGCGATAATTTTCGTTAATAAATTTACCCCTGACATGCTTTTGTTTAAATTAATCTGCGCACACTTCACCAATGAAACAGAATCACTTACCCCGTTAGAATTCGATGTTTGATTAAACATCGTAATCGATGCTGTCGATGTACCGCTCCTCGAATCGCTTCATCGACGGGCAGCGTCGCGATTTGGCGTCGTGGTCAGTCTCGAACTTACGTCCATCTTTAACCGTGTCATTATGTCGCGTGCACACAACACAACACGTTTTGCGGCTCTTGCATTCCTTGAATGCATGGCCGCTTTCACCGCACTTTCCACACACTTGTTCTTTTATTTTACAGTCCGCAGATCTGTGACCGAACCCGTGGCACTGATAACACTGTAGAATTTCTCTATAGTCTTCCGCGAATACACATTCATAACCAATTTTCAGCGGTCGATCTTGTAGAAGTTTCCTTAGCAAAGCAGGCACTTCCACAACGACAGATTTTGTGTACTTGTTCCTAAAGTTCTTGATCTGCCGCCGTACACTAACGTTCTCCTTAAATTCCTCCATAGATTTATAAATGCCACGTACAAATTCGTTTTGTCTGTAAATGGTATCTATTACAGTTTCGGCCGTGGCGTTGACGTCGATTCGGAATAAACGCATCCACGGCTTGCGTTTCTCCACGTTGTTCATTTTCAATTCGGTCTTATTAACAGCCTTTTTAAATTTCTCTAGATCGTTGGCATCCGGACAGTTAATTTTCACGCCTCCATTTTTTAGCATAGTCATTTTGGCAATGCCGATTTCATTCTCCACGGGATCAACACACGTCATGATGCGACATTTAACTTGTGCACTTGTTAATTTATCTTCCCCGCATTTAACGATCACCTCGTTTTTCTTTAAAGCACTCACATAGGAGCTCTTAACCTCCTTTCTGGAAACCGGCTTCGCCGTCGCTTTTTCCGCCGGAACTTGCTCCGCCAATTTCTTCTTCATTTTCTCCATATTGTCGTCCGCAGCGTCCAACAACTCGCGCATATTTACCAGCATGCCGCACATTATTAGCATGGTATTTGCCATGCTGTTTACCGTTGCACGTACTTCTTTCCGGTCCGAAACACTAATTGTCGATGACACATCCGGTACAAGTTTCAGGATTTTCTCCTTCATCTCGTTCACATTAGCCGCAAATTGTTCTCCTTTCGTTGCCATTATAGTAACGAAAATTGAACTTATTCACCGCACTCACCGCACTCAGGTAAAAACAGGTAAAATCGCAAAGGTCGCTCGAAGTTAATCCGCTTATAAAAGTGCTCGCCAGGTAGGTGCTTAAGGGAGAGAACACGTCTGCTCCGCTCAAGCTCTGGATCGCAACTGGTGGTAACTTAAGACATCAGGACGGTGGCCATGGAAGTCGAAATCCGCCAAGGAGTGTGTAACAACTCACCTGACGAAGTTACTAGCCCTGAAAATGGATGGCGCTAAAGCGTTATGCTTATACTCGACCGTCAGCGGCATGTGCGGTGTACGGCCACTCGTGGCCGGCCATGAAGCCCTGACGTGTAGAATGGTCGCGGCGGTGTGCGCAGAAGGATTGGGCGTGAGCCCGTCTAGAGCCGCCTTCGGTGCAGATCTTGGTGGTAGTAGCAAATACTCTAGCGAGGCCCTGGAGGACTGACGTGGAGAGAAGAACAGCCGTTGCACACGTGTCAGTCGATCCTAAGCCCTAAGCGAAAGCCGATGTTGATGTTGGTGTATCTCAATGGCGATGAAATGTTATCATGTTACATTGTTGATAAAAATCACACCCAACGGGCGAAAGGGAATCCGGTTCCTATTCCTGAACCCGGCAGCGGAACCGTCAATAAGTCATGCCCTCGCAAGAGAGTTCGTCGGGGCAACCCAAAAAGACCTGGAGACGCCGTCGGGAGATCCGGAAAGAGTTTTCTTTTCTGTATGAGCGTTCGAGTTCCATGGAATCCTCTAGCAGGGAGATATGGTTTGAAACGCGAAGAGCACCGCAGTTGCGGCGGTGTCCGGATCTTCCCCTCGGACCTTGAAAATCCAGGAGAGAGCCACGTCGAGTATCCTGCCGGTTCGCACCCATATCCGCAGCAGGTCTCCAAGGTGAAAAGCCTCTAGTCGATGGAATAATGTAGGTAAGGAAAGTCGGTAAATTGGATCCGTAACTTCGGGATAAGGAATGGCTCTGAGGACTGGGGCGTGTCGGGCTTGGTCAGGAAGCAGGTCCTGGCTGACGTGACGGGCCTGGGCGAGGGGACGCGCGCGTTAGCGCACGCCGATCCGAGCTCGGTCCCGTGCCTTGGCCTCCCGCGGAACTTCCTTGCTGCGAGGCCCGCGTGTGCGCACTCGGTGGCTCTGCTGCTGGCGTGCGTGTGCCGGTGTCCTCTTCGGCCGCCATTCAGCAGTCAGCTCAGAACTGGTACGGACTTGGGGAATCCGTCTGTCTAATTAAAACAAAGCATTGCGATGGCCCAAGCGAGACCTTACCATCGTTGAGAGTTAATACGTTTTAACGTTGTGTGTTGTCCTACTATTTTAACCGATTTCCTTCATTTTTCTTTCTTTTTAAAACAAGATTCACATATCGCACAGATATGAGCCACTTCTACGGTTCGAGTATTTATTTATTTTTTTAAACTTTTTAGCCGTTATTTTGTTCTGTTGTTTTTATTACATTGACTTATACTGGGACTTTATTACCCTTTTATTTTATTATTTGTTTTTAACGTGTTTGACAGATTTTAAATTGAGACGTCCGTCATGCGGTAATTGTAGTGTGTGACGTTGTGACGTCAAATCTGGGGAATTCCCAGTTATAACTCTTTCCCATACGCAACTTACAAGGTGTGGGATTGCTATAAATTTCCGTTCACTAACAATTATTAATTTTTCTTTTTTCTGTTTGCCCAAGTTTTTTAATTTTTTTTTCTCTGTGCTTTTTTCTTTTCTATAATAATTTATAACCCTTTTGTCAAGGCGCTCGGGTAATTACCTGTGCTCCTCCTCTCCCCCCCTTTTTTTTATTTATGTACAGTAACCTAGCGGAACCTGTCTATTGACCATGGAGTCTCGTTTTACTTGCGACTGTGGTAAATCATTTGCGACCCAGAGGGGCCTACAAATGCATAAGTGTAGATCGAGGCCCGGGACAAGTATTACGCCTAACGTCGTAACCGAATTGGAGAATGTTTGTGATTTTTGTAACCGGGGGTTCGCCTCTTTCCCAGGGCTACGCCTACATGAGCGACGGGCTCATCCTGCGGAATACAACTCCGCCATGGAAACAGAGGCCGAGGTGAAGAGACGATTTTGGAACCCCATCGAAATCGATCGGATGGCTAAAGCCGAGAGCAGATATAAAGGGAAAAATCTTAACCTTTATCTCGTGGAGCTCACCGAACGCAGTATAAACTCAATCAAAGGAAAGAGGAAGGAGGAAAGTTAAAAAGCCCTTAAAGCTAGATACAGAGAACAGGCAGATGACTCATCGGACTCTATTCTCGACGACGACATCCCCACACTATCAGCCGCTTCTCCTTTTCCGTCCTCTTTAAGCGACGCCCCCGAGATTGAGGACTGCAGCATCCTCGACAGCGGACTGCTTTCTCCTCTTTCAGCACCAGGGGTTCGTGATTTACCCCCTGCCGCGGCCACCTCTCTCGCCTCGCCTGCCAACATTATCGCACCCGACCCAATTCGAGAATATATGATGGAACTGGCGGCCTCGCTTGACACGGAGTGGAAGGCCATCTGCCTACCTGTTTTGGCCGATCCACCTCCCTCAGCGAAGGAAAGCCTTGATATCTTAGCCGACACCATCATTAAGAAATCGAGAGCGAAACCTAAACGAACAGGGCACACCGTCACCTCACAACCCGCCGATCTCGATCCAAACCTTCCTTACAGGGTCCGCAAGAACCGACTATATAAGAGAACCCAGTCTCTTTACAACAACAATAGGGCCGATCTGGCAGACAAGATTCATGATCTTGGTTATGACATCTCCTCGGACTTAGCCTCCGTTGATCGACACTACCGTGACATCTTTGAAGAATCTTCCCGGAACGAAGTACTGGCCCCGATTAACACCCCCGTTAGAACGACTCCCTCTACACACCTATTTTAATAGAGGAAGTCGAAAATACCATAAAATACCATCACTCGGTACAAAAGCCAGGCGAGGGGTCCAGATGACTTGAGCCAGAGGGACCTCCTCAAACTCCCGGGCACGATAATCAGGTTCTTCATCAATGGCATGGCCTTGTTGGCCCATGTACCTGATCTATTTAAATCAAATCGAACCATCCTTATCCCTAAATCCGATTCAGGGAGAGAAGACGTACGCAATTTGCTTTCTCCTGAGGATAGCCAACAAGATCTGGGCCAGGAGACTAGGGGGACTCCAATTTTGCGAAGCGCAGAAGGGTTTCGTTTCTGAGGACGGCGCACTCATTAACAGCGCCTTCCTTCAGAACGTTATAAAACGCCATCGAGGGAGACGTCAACCATATACTATTGTCTCCCTCGATTTAGAAAAGGCCTTCGCTAGCGTGTCTCACCACGCTATCCAAGCCGGCCTTGCGCGTTTTGGTGTCTACCCTAGGGTATGCAAATACATAGCAGCAGGGGAGTCAAGCAAGGAGACCCCTTGTCTCCGGTACTATTTAATATGGTAATGGATGAACGCCATTCTTTCGTATGCCGATGACCTAATCCTGTTGGGGCCCGGTAGGGAAGAAGTTCAGGCCAATCTCAAGAACTGTACCCGCTTGTTCGACAGGAAAGGTATGTCAACATCGGGAAATGTTCGTGTATAGCCACAGCCAGAGTTCACAAGAAGAAGAAGCTCTGCTCTATAACCAAGCCTCTATTTAACATCTCTGGGGCTACAATTAAACAATTCGGCACCAAGTCGATGAAATACCTAGGGTTCAAATTCTCAATGATGGGCACGGAAAAACCTGGTCTCGCGATCCTCAAGAAACAACTGAGGAACATTGGTAACGCCGTGCTCATCCCCTCCCAGAGAGTCGTCCTTAAAACTAAACAATATCTCCTCCCCAAGTGGATCCATGGCTTCCAAAACCCTTTAATCTCGAGGACCGGTAGGTGCGGTAAGGACCGAAATCCATAAGTTCTGCCATCTTCCCAAGTCGTGTGCATCGTCCTTTCTTCACGCGGCTCATAAGGACGGTGGCTTGGGGATATTTAGCTTCCGTGAAAGAATCCCCGCAATCATGTACGGACGCCTCGACAAGCTGAAATTTAGCGCGGGGCGTATTGCCTCAGCAGTTCATGAGGCAACGGATTCTTTCCGGAGGAAGCTAAAAGCTTTCTACAACAACCAACCTATCCCCAACTCTAGTTGCTCGAACAACAAATGGGCAGCAGAACTGCAGCGGTCTTGGTCCGGGAATGGTATACGGCAATGCGGATTTCACAGGGGGTCCAGTTCTTGGATAGAACACCCACCAAGTAACTGGAATAGGGAGACCTATTGTAAGGCCATCCAGCTCCGGGGGAACTTACTCCCCACACATGCTAATGCGGCTAACAGGAGCAACGCAAGATGGTGCCGGTCAGGATGTGGGAAAATCGAGTCCCTCTCCCATGTCCTCCAAGGATGCCATATATCGCATCACACGCAAATCAAACGGCACGACCGGACCGTCTTCCTTCTAACTAAGATGGCCAAGAACAAGGGATGGGAGGTCTTAACTGAGAAACGACTCAGCCTACCCGACGGCTCAGTTAAGATTCCCGACCTCATCCTCCATAAAGGCGGTGTCTCTATTATCTGTGATATAGGGATACACTGGGAGGGCCCTAGGGACCTCGACTCAGGGTACAATGTTAAGATGGAGAAATACAACGATGGGCCGACTAGAATAGCAGTCGAAAAATTCTTCCCCGGGTCAGCAGTAACGGTTTCCCCACTCATCTTAGGGGCAAGGGGAACCTGGTGCAATAGCAACTTCCAACTTTGCGAGGCCTTAGATCTCAAGATCGGGGAAACCTCCAAGTTAATCTTTGACTGCATCCTAGGGAGCATAGGGATTCACACCCATTTCAACAGGGTGGTTTTCCACTGACCATCTCTGATTCACGTTAGGTACAATTCTGAGACGAACAGCATACACCTGAGTTCGACCACAATTACACGCCACTATTTCGTAATTTTTATTTATAGCCAAATGCCTCGTCATCTAATAAGTGACGCGCATGAATGGATTAACAAGATTCCCACTGTCTCTACCCACTAGTTCGGGTCGAGCAGCCGTGGCGAGCAGAGGTGTCGGAGCGAGGTGCGCAGTGCGTAGACGCAGTAACCGACCGGGCGTCGATAGGCGATACACTGATTTCGAGCAAGTAGTGAAGTGTGGGACAGAGACGTAATTGTCGTTATTGTTATTATTTCTATTTTAATAACAATATCCGTTATTCGGTAGTGGAGATTGTGAAGGACACAAGCGTAAGCCGTAAGGCAAACGCCGGACGGGGGTACGAGTCATACCAGATAGGGGCTGATGCAGACTGATGTTACAATAAAAAGCAGGTCAGTAATAGTGCACTTTTAATTTGTTTAAACTATTACAAATGAAGTGCAACGAGTGCGTGGGGGTGCGAGAGAGAGACTTTGGGCACTTTAGCGGAGCAGGTAGTGCTGTTAGGGCGAGGGTCGAATAGCCCACGCCGGAGCAGGTAGCCGGTTCGGCCGGGCAAGTGTACCAAGCCGGTACAGACAATAGGGTACGAAGTGGAGCAGGTAGCAGGTTAGACCCAAACAGAAAGGGAGGTTACACAGGGTGGGTAAAAATATGAACGGAGCGGAAGCGGAAATGAACATAGAGACGACCGGCGAAGGCAGCGTTGCCGATGCAAGCAACTCAAGCGACGCGAACAACAGTGGAAACAGCAAGCTAACAGGAAAAGAGGATGTGGATAGGGTAATTCAATTGGTGAACGAGAATGCCAAGAGTATTATCCAGCACACAACGAGGGTGAATAACTCGAGGCTGACGTTCACCATGGCAGATCAGGGTGCAGTAGCGGCAGCGATAGCAGACATACTGATTCTAGTGAACGCACTGTCCAGGAAAGGCGCAGAAGAGGCCAGGAAAGCAATCATGGAAGATGTGAGAATAGCAGTTAAAGACAGCATGGTGCTGTTAGAACAAGCGGTGGCAAAACAGCTGAGAAAGGACAAGGACAGGAAATAATGCAGCAAGCCAAAACAGGCGATGCAGAGAAGAGCAGAGCAAAACAACCCGCATTGACACCCAGGAAAAAGAAAGCCCCACCAAAGCCGACATATGCAGCAGTGGTCAGCCTGAAGGCACATACACAGGATGGAAATGTGCAGGAAGAACTAAGAAAAAATGTGGAAGAAGGAAAGATCGAGGGAGGCTTCACAGAAGTAAGACACCGCAGAGGAGGAAAGGTTATGCTGATAACGGACGACGTGGAGAAGCATAACCGGCTAAAGGAGAATGCAGGAGAGAACCTGACAGTAGAACCAATAACAGGGACCAGGTCGCTGAAAATCATGGGCGTAGAAGGAAGACTGGATTGTGACGGTAGGACGAGAGGAGGCTAACAAGATCAGGAAGGCGGGAGATGAAATAAGCGTGAACATGAAGACGGTGAGTGTGAGAGACTGGGTAGAAGTTACGAAGTGCTTTCGGTGCAGCGAATTCAGGCACAGAGCAAAATTCTGCAGAAATAAACTCTGCTGCCCCACAATTACCAGGCTTGCAAGGCGGCCACCCTCAAATGCCCCAACTGCGACAAGCTTGGAAAACCAGCAGAAGGACACGGAGCCAACATGTCGACATGCGGCACGTACCAGTCGGAGCTCCACAAGGAGAAAAAGAAAAACAGCTATAGGTATTAAGATCACAACGATCAACTTAGGGCGGGGGAGGGCAGCAATGGCTTTGGCACAGGGGCGGATGGAGGAAGAGGGAACCGATATCATGTTCATCTAAGAACCGGCGAAATGCAAGAGCGGATGGGGAGAAGCAGCAATACAAGGAACAGGAGAGGCCACAGCACAAATAATAGTAAGCAAAGAGATAGCAATGGAAGAGATCACGGCAGCGACAGAGTCAATAGATAACAACTGTGCGGCGGCAAAGTCGGCAAGGGGAATAAGCATATATAGCGTATATGCGGAGCCCGAAACGAGTGGAAATCTGGAGGACCCATAGTAATCGCAGGGGACTTTAATGCGAAGCATACCTCCTGGGGGTCGAGGGAATGCGATGCGAGGGGACAGACGCTACTGGTGTTTGCAACAATCAACAGACTCACCGTTGCAAGTGGAGCAGATGATCCACCGACGTTCTGCAGCACCAATGGAGTAGGATGGAATGACCTCATACTCACACGAGGTGGGCAGACGAAGGACTATAAGGTAGCAGATGAGGAAACCCTGAGTGACCACCGATACGTAGGGGTGACCTTCTGGAAGGACGACGAAGAGGCAGGAGATACCGACACTAGAACAGGAGTAACAAGGTTTTTCACAGACGGCAGAGGATGGGATCAATTCAAAGACACGCTCGGAGGGCAACTTGCAACACGTTGAAAAACCAAGAGCGGCAGCCAAGAAAGAAAGTGGGGAATGGGATCAGAAAGAGTGGCAAAAGAGGTGGGATAAGGACAACACTGGCAGACTCCTTCACACAATAATACCGGAATGCAGAACGGAAGTAGGTCCAGTGAGCAGGAAAACCGTGCAGTTGCTCACCGGTCACGGAACATTTGCGCATTATTACAAAAGGTTCACACTGAGAGAGGAGACAGCAGAGCATGTCTGGTGGCACTGCAACACAGAGGATAGAAGAGAGGCAAGACACGAGCTGAAAAAACAAGTGGAAGAACTAGGAGCAGAATGGCCACTAAAGATTGGAGCTACCACGGGCAAGATGATATGGGCGGCAATCAATGAGTACGCAGAGATAGCCATGAGGGAAGAAACAGAAGAGGAAGTAGAGTAGAAAGCTAGACGACAGAGAAAAGAGGCAACGGGTCAACGGCCCCCGCTAATTTTGGAGTCAGGATGGATTGGGTTCCCTGACAGGCGGAGTTGCGAAAATAGTGGGTATATACTATCTAGCGAAACCACTGCCAAGGGAATGGGCTTGGAAAAATTAGCGGGGAAAGAAGGTCCTGTAGAGTTTGACTCTAGTCTGGCAATGTAAGGAGATATGAGAGGTGTAGTATAAGTGGGAGGCGTCTCTTCCGTCGAATCTGAAATACCACTACTTTCATCGTTTCTTTACTTATTCGGTTAGGCGGAACGCGTGCGCAGTCCGCTAACCGCGGCGGTCTGCACGATGTTCTCGAGCCAAGCGTGCCGAGTGGCGTGAAGCGTCAGTCGATCTCTCGGGGGAGGCCTTCGTCCGATAGCCGTCATATGCTCCCGCGTGATCCGATTCGAGGACACTGCCAGGCAGTGGGTCCTAACTCCAGCTCAGCGAGGACAGAAACCTCGCGTAGAGAAAAAGGGCAAAAGCTGGCTTGATCCCGATGTTCAGTATGCATAGGGACTACGAAAGCACGGCCAATCGATCCTTTTGGCTTGAAGAGTTTGCAACAAGAGGTGTCAGAAAAATTACCACAGGGATAACTGGCTTGTGGCGGCCAAGCGTTCATAGCGACGTCGCTTTTTGATTTTTCGATGTCGGCTCTTCCTATCATTGCGAAGCAAAATTCGCCAAACGTCGGATTGTCCACCCGCCTATAGGGAACGTGAGCTGGGTTTAAACCGTCGTGAGACAGGTTAGTTTTGCCCTCCTGATGACTCATCGTTGCGATAGTAATCCTGCTCAGTACGAGAGGAACCGCACTTTCGGACATTTGGTTCACGCACTCGCTTAATCGGGCGGTGGTGCGAAGCTACCATCCGTGGGATTATGCCTGAACGCCTCTAAGGCCGCATCCTGTCTAGTCAAAGTAGGCAACGATACCTTTAGGAGTTCCGGGAGTCGAAAGGCTCTAAAGCATATGACTTTACTAGGCGTGTGGTGTTCGCACCGCGCGTCGCACTTAAATTGCCTGGCTGTGATGACTGGCGGACGACCGGATATTTCAGCTCGTCTTTGCCTCATCTCGAAAGGTCGACTATCGGTCCATATTTCGATGTCGAAACTCGGAATTGTTTGTAGACGACTTATGTACCTAGCAGGGTGTTGTTCCCGGTAGAGCAGTTACCACGCTGCGATCTGTTGAGACTCGGCTCTTTGCTTTGGGATTCTTCACGATGTACACTTGTACCTCTTGGGCGTACGACGATGATACATATATCGTTTTATTCGGTCGAGCCGCCGTTTTCTCATCATACATCGTGTGTTGTTGTTGTCGTTGTTGTTTGCACGTATGTCTGCATGTGACACGAGCATAGGCTTGCTTCGTGTCCAGTTCTCAGACTTATTTGGGCACGCACTCACGCCGCAGCTCACAACCGTGATAAACGAGCGCATGAACATACGGATAAAATTGTTGTACATCAATGTGCGCACGTACGTACGTACGTACGTCGTGATCGTTCACCTCGAACATATGCATTTATTTTTTTTTAAGAAATTAAAATTAATAATTTTTTTGATGATAATGATGATGTGTGTATAGAGCAGACGCCGAAAATCGTCGGGTCGGTCTATGTTCACACATCAGTTCACATAATATATTTTCATCATCGAGAGAGACACACACACACAATAGTAAAAAAAACCACCACCCCATCTCGTTCGATCTTCTCACATGTTGTGAAAGAAGAACGAGTGTGTGTTGTTTGTGGAGAAAAAGAGGCGACTAACCATTACTACTTCTTGCATTAGTTTAGTTGTAGTTAATGGGCACAGGGACCTAATTTATTAACAACACAAATTTATATTAACAACGAACGAGAAGTAGGTAGTATATGTACACATTTAACAAATACTATATTAATAATAATAATAATAATAATAATGTGGGTGTTCTAAAATTATTACGAACGAAAAATGTTAATAAATTAATAAAATATTTCATCATACAAGTTTTATATTCAGCAGTTAAACATAAAATAACAATAATATAATAATAAATAAATAAAAATATTAATTGATGATATGATATAATAATGCTGGTAAAAATTACTATAGATAACGATAATTTTTAAAAATGGTCGATGGGCGTTATTGGGTAAACGAATAGGCATCAGATCTGCGGCCGTTATTCGGTACACGTATAGGCATCACATCTGCGGCCGTTATTCGGTACACGAATAAGCATCACATCTGCTTCCGCTATTCGGTACGTAAAGTGAATTAATTAATCACCGTTTTTCTGTACCCATATCCGTGTCGAATATATGTTAAATAAGGCGCAAGTGGTGAAATTTCGCACTTTTCACACTTACCACCAATGTTTCCTTTCGTTTCGAATGAGCGAGTGGACGAATATTATATTATTATATAGTAAAAGAAATTTCGGCAGTCATTCGGTACCGGTGTGCGAAAGACCCATATGTGGCGGTCAATCGGTCGGTGTGCACGATGGTAAAAGCAAAATTTCGATCGACACGAGATGATCGTCGTCGTCGTCGACGTCTCGAGAAACACACACACAGTGTTGTGTGACACTCGAGATGAGGCGATGTGACGGTCAAGTTCGTCCGCGGTGAACACCGGTCGTCGTTTCCTAGAAAATATATATTATATATAATTCTGAGCCGGATTGTGGTGGAGACCGAGTGGCGCCTACGGGCCGTTTCCGTCCGGAGCCCCGTCTCCCGGCCTGCTCGCCCAACGGTATATCAGTGGCGTGGGGCCGCGATCTTATTTACGTCCGGCCCGTCGTAAGTGCGTGCGGATATCTGGTGGGCGTCTGGGGACTCGTGCCTCGACTCCGCCGGACCCGTTCGACTGCTGGCGACGGTGTCCTCGGACAGACTCCGTTATACGTCCGTCGACGACGCTTTAGCTTTGGGTACTTTCAGGACCCGTCTTGAATCACGGACCAAGGAGTCTAGCATGTTCGCGAGTCATTGGGACTTAGCGAAACCTAAAGGCGTAATCAAAGTGAAGGCCGTGCCTAGCGCGTGCCTAGGGAAGACGTGCGGGACTACGATTCCGCGCTGCACTCCCAGGGCGTCTCGTTCTCATTGCGAGCTGAGGCGCACCAAGAGGAGACATGCTGGGACCCGAAAGATGGTAAACTATGCCTGGTCAGGACGATGTCAAGGGAAACCCTGATGGAGGTCCTTAGCGATTCTGACGTGCAAATCGATCGTCGGAACTGGGTATAAGGGCAAAAGACCAATCGAACTATCTAGTAGCTGGTTTCCTCCGAAGTTTTCCTCAGGATAGCTGGCGCTCTGGTGAGCGAGTCTCATCCGGTAAAGCGAATGATTAGAGGCATTGGGGTCGAAACGACCTCTACCTATTCTCAAACTTTAAATGGGTGAGATCTCCGGCTTGCTCAAACGATGAAGCCGTGAGATCGGATCAGAGTGCCAAGTGGGCCACTTTTGGTAAGCAGAACTGGCGCTGTGGGATGAGCCAAACGTCGAGTTAAAGCGCCTAAATTAACGCTTATGGGATACCATGAAAGGTGTTGGTAACTTAAGACATTATTTATTTATTAAAGCATTACATTGTGTATAACTTATTCTATCTTAAAACTAACTTAAAACTACCCTCCCGCAGGTTAAAGAATAGGTAAAATAAATATCCCTCGTTTTGTATGTCTTTATTCCCCCAGTATAATTGCCCGCATAAGTATATCTATAATAAAACATCCCCTCTATATATAGAATTTATTTCACCCTCTGCCGGAAAACACATGAATACATTAAAATCCATTTGGCCGTTCTTCTTTCTTCTATCTCTTCTCGCCACTGGTCCTCTTCTGCTCTTCTGCGACGATGAGTCCACTTGTCCTCTTCTACGACGAATAGTCCTCTTCTGCGATGACGCAGCCTCCTTGGTATGTTCTCTTCTTTCTTCGTGCCGCTCCTCTTCTGCGACGATGTGTCCTCTTCTTTTCTTCTGCGACGATGGGTCCTTTTGTCCTCTTCTACGAAGTACGATCCTCTTCTGCGATGATGCGTCCTCTTCTTTGTGGTCCTCTTTTTTCTTCGGTGTGGAAAGTGTGGTATCCCGCGCGCTGCCCGTTCATTATCGTGTTTTGGTGGTCCGCCGGTATTGATAAGTGATTCTGTTTCATATGAGCACGCACAGATAATTCTTACAAAAGCTTGTATAAAATTTAGCTCGCTTTCAATGACTCTATTGAACCCGCAAATAATTTAAATACGTCACAGAATTTATTTTCGCGCCTAATATTGACCAGCTCTTCGTAGTTAACTGGCCATCCTAGTCCAGCCGCGACAAGCTCAACGTGAGCCCGATCTCGTTGCTCCTGCGTAAACGAATAGAAGAACATAACATGTTCCGCGCTATCAACCCCGTTACTGCATTCACAGTCTTCTAATTCTATTTTACCTATCCGTTTAAGAAATTTCCCAAAGTTTCCATGCCCTGTCATGAATTGAGTCATTTCTGGTGTTATTTTCACTGAGATTTCCCGCCTTTCGTTTACCGATTTAATAAAACTGAATGTAACCCGCCCGTTAACCGAATTTACCCATCCGTTATTCCACGTGACTCTCGCGTCGCCTCTAATTAATCGTTTCGCGTAAGAGAACGGTGCCCTATCGTAAACGTTCAACAAATCTGTTTCCCTCGTGGCTTCTTTCGCAAGTTTATCTGCCCTCTCGTTGCCCTCGTTTCCTACGTGCGCTCGCGTCCAATGAAACCTAATTGTTTTACCCCTCGCCTCACTTATTAATCGGCCTATTTCTAATTAGTTCCGTTGGTTTCCGCATTGATCTAAGTGCATGAAGTGCAGCCTTAGAGTCGGATATAACATGCCACACACCGTTCTCTTTTTGTTTGATATATTCGACCGCGGCCCTAATTGCAACTAATTCACTCTGGAAGACTGTGCATTTATTACCCAATTTAAATTTTAAAAAGTGCCTTTCCGCGTTCAGTTTATATACCGCGATGGCCGCGCCGATGCCATGTTCCGTTTTCGACCCGTCTGTAAAAATTACGTTTTCTGCTTGGAATTCCGCGTCTACTACGTTAAAATCGATTCCGCGATTCTCAGCTGGATGTCTACTTGTATGCCCTCTCTGTTCTATTAATACTGTTTCGTCGCTGCGATCTAATTGCCCTGAGTTTCGCGTCCGCCATCGTAAGCTTGTTTCCCTAATTTTTCTTTGATTGGAATTATATCCGCAATAATTAGTGCCGCATCCGCTGAAACCGTTTTATACGCTGCCGCCGCGCCTATCGCCATTATACGTTGCACCGATCGCAAATTCTTAATTTCGCGTGATTTTAACTTATTTCCCCATATCGCAGAACCATACGTGATAGCAGGTTCTATCGCGCCCAAGTATACTGTCCATATCGATTTTAATTTTACTTCCTCGCCCCAATTATTAATAATTTCTAATGCTGAATTTACCGTATTTTTAAGCCCCTTATATTGACCTGATCGTGCAAGTAAAACCGTGTTATCTGCAAACGCAATTATTTCGCAATTATCTGGTATGATTTACCTCAAAAGTGTCGCGTGAACTATTTTCCAAAGGCCCGGCCCTGATTTTGACCCCTGCGGACAACCTCGTTCGATTTCCCTAATAACCGATTGCCCCGCGTAATATATTCGCGCCGTTTGTTTTTCTAAGAAATCCGTTGTTAATTAAATTAAATTTCCCGGTACGCCCATCCTTCCCAATTCATTAATTATAATCGGCCACCACGCATGGTCAAACGCCCCCGCAATATCTAACGAAAATACCGCGCTGTAGTCACCCGCCCATTTCGCGTTTTCTACATAATCTATCACTCTCTTTAGCGCGTGCATCGTTGTTTTCCCATTCATAAAACCGTATTGATTGGCGGCCGTCGCGCCGGTAGTCTCTAGATGATATTCATTCCGTTTGATTAAAATATCATCCAGGATCTTCCCGAGACAGGGAAGCAAACAGATAGGTTTGTAACCCATTTCCGCGACGTCCTCTTTCCCTGCTTTTGGAATTAACCTAACGTCTGTGTCTTTCCAACAAGTCGGAAAGTCTCCCTCTCCCACGCACATACGTATGTGTGGTAATTTTGGATAATAAATAATGTACTTTACTATACACTGACTTCAGAGAAGGGAAAAATAAAGATCAAAGACGATGTTAACAGATTTAATTCTAACTCAAGCCTGATTTATTTCTATAATGGACGACACTAATATAAAAACAGAACTTGTACATGCGCACATTATTGCCAACATTAACATTGAAATTATTATTACATCTCTTTGCCCTTATTACTACTAAACTTAATTTAAAAAAATATATTTACACAATAAAATTAAATTTAACAATATTTAACAAAATAATTCTAATTATGTAATAATTCTTCAAGAATTAATTTTAAACAATTCTTCAACAAATTTAAACTAAGGTTTGTTTACTGTTGATCTTAGAAAATAAGATGGTTCATGCCTCTCTATTTCTTTATATTCTGCATCTTTTGACTGCACATGCACCAACTTATCTTCTAAATTTTCCGTTTCGAGTATTCATCACATATATTATCCGATTGATTACTAGTTATTTTCCTTTCTTTTGATTTTACACAAATTTGATTCAAATGTCTTCTCACTTTTTTATCCGCCACTTTCACATCGTACGTCACACTTCCTAATGTTCTATTATTTCTCCTTCCTTCCATACCAGTTGAGCGGGCCTTTCAAAATCACGCACTAACACCTTTTGGCCGGTTTCAAAGTATGTCTGATTGTTATTTTCCATTAATTGGTTTTTAATTTTTGATTGCATAAGTGTACTTGTATCAGGTAATAGCAAATTATATCTTGTTTTCAATCCACGACCGAACATCAATTTAGCTGGCGTTTCACTTGTAATTGTATGTTTAGCAACTCTATAATCGAAAAGAAATCTTAGTAACGCGGTGTCTAAATTTTCTTTCATAAAATACGCTTTCTTTAAAGCTAATTTTATGGTTTTTACATTAATTTCCGCGGCGCCGTTACTCGCAGGATAGTATGGTGGTGAAAATTTATGCACAATACCATTCTTTTGTAAAAAATCGTAAAATTCGCTAGATGTAACCGGAGATCCATTATCGGAAACTAACGTATCAGGTAATCCAAAACGCGCAAAGAGAGATCTTAAACATAATATAACTGAATCGGCGGTGGTGTTATTTAATTTAAACACTTCTACCCATTTTGAGAATGCGTCTGTAATAATAAAGTATTTATTGCCGTATAATGGTCCTAAAAAATCAATCACCAGAAATAAGATCGTGCAATAGATTTCATCTTATTTTCATCCTAAGTGTGCACTATGTAAGTCACTTAAAATTAATTTACGTAAATTATCTGGAATGATTATTCTACAACCCCATAATAAACATCCTTGTTCAACATGAAGTTGATCCTTTCTTATATAATACGGTTTAATTTTATCATTATTCTCTTGATTTGGCCACCCATGTAAACAATAGCCTAAAATCCTATTTAGTATTAAATCTCTTTTACTCTCTGACGCAATATTTTTATAATTTAAATGTATTGCTTCCTTTAAATATAATAAATTTCCGACATCCTTATCACTAAAGGTCAAATTATTTAAATGTGAATTAACAGGTAATCGCGACAATGCGTCTGCACAATTATTATATGAATTACCATATTTAATTTCCTACTGATACCCTGCCAAAATCACTGACCGTCTCTGTAAACGACTAGCCGCCATTATCGGAATTCCCTTTTTACTACCAAAAATGGCTAGCAAAGGTTTATGATCCGTTAATAAAGTGAAAAATTGTCCATATAAATACTAATGAAATCTTTTCTAAAAATTATTGACAATGCCTCCTTATCTATTTGTGAATAATTTGACTCACTTTTATTCAAAGTGCGCGAAGCATATGCAATTACTTTATGTGTTTCATCAGGGTACGAATGCGCTAGAACTGCCCCTAAACCATAGGAACTTGCATCACATGACAACATCAAGGGTAATTCTGAATTAAAATGTGCTAAGAAGTTTAGAGATGTCATGTCTTTTTTTATATTATTGAAAGCAACTTCACAATCCCTAGACCAATGCCATTTAACATTCTTTTTTTAATAAATTATGTAAGGAATATAATTTAGAACTTAGATTTTCTATAAATTTGGCATAATAATTTACAAGACCGAGAAAAGACTTTAATTCATTAATATTTGTTGGACTTCTCGCTTTAATTATTGCATCAACTTTATCTTGAGATTTATGTAAACCATTCGCATCGATTTCATACCCTAAATAGCATATTTTGTTTTTGAAAATTTACATTTATCAAATCTTACTACCAAACCATAATTATTTAATTTAGTTAAAACTAATTTTAATCGTTGCATGTGTTCCGTAATATCTTTGCCAGTTATCAATATATCATGAGGAAAAACTGAAACACCCGGTAGGTCTGCAAATATCTGATCAATTATCTTTTGAAAAATACCTGGTGCGGATGCCACACCATACGGTAATCTATTATACATATAACCCCTTATGTGTATTTATGGTCACTAATTTCTTAGATTGTTCATTTAATTGAATTTGAGCATAAGCATGACTTAAATCAATTGTGCTAAATAATCTTCCCCCACTTAAATACGCAAAAATATTTTCAATTTTCGGTAACCGGTATTTATTTGCATGTAATTGTGGATTGAGTGTTACGCGAAAGTCCCCGCAAATTCTAATATTTCCATCCTTTTTTATAATTGGAACTATAGGCGTTGCCCATTCACTATAATCTGTCGGAGATATTATTCCCTGATTTACTAATTTATTTATTTCATTTTCAACTTGTACTTTCATTGCGAAAGGTAAAGGTCTGGCCCTGCAAAGAGAGGTTTACTATTTTCTTTTAATATTAAATCTGCTTTCCCCCCGTTAAATGTGCCTAATTTATCACTAAATACTGCTCTAAATTCTTTTTTAAAATTATTTATCTCATTTTCCATTGACGGTTTTACTAAATTAAAAATACTTAAGTCATGATTTATTGATGTTTTCAAAATTATAATCCAGTCGCGACCTAAAAGTGGTGGTCCGCCCTTGGAAATAATTAATAATTTTAAATTATGAAAGTATTTGTTAATATATTTAATATTCACTCTTATATATCCTAACGTTGAAATTTTATTACCATTATATGATTTAAAAGTACTATCAACCGTTTCAATGAATTTATGTTTAAAATATTCTGTATAATTTTTTTCCGAAATTGCAGAAATACCTGAACCGGTATCTATTTCCATTTTTAAATAATTTCCTTCAATATTAATTACGGTTTGAATCGGGCCTGAATTATTTTGTATCGTAAATAAATTTAAGTTATTTAAATTTACATTCAAAAAATGATTCGATTTACTATTACCTTTAACAAATTTGCAAATTGATTTAATATGTCCTCTTTTACCACAATTATGACAAATAACCATTTTAAAATAACAATCAGCATTTTTATGATTGGTCAAACCACAATGATGACACTTTAAATGTACCTGTGTACGTTGTGAACGGCTGTAGTGCGGCATGGTGACATTCCGGTTGTGATGGGTTGCGGTAAATGCGATGTTGCTCCTGCTGGTCCCTGCATCCTTCGGACTGCTGGCAACGCTGCTCCTCCCCTTCTCTGTTTTCGTCACTGGTCCACGTGTCATGGCTGCTGATGACGTCGATGGTTGACTTCCCCAATAATTAATAGAAGTCGTTTTTTTTCCATCACGTGCGAATCACTCTCTGCTCGCTCCATCGTGGTTGCAATATTTATGGCCTTATGATATGTTAAATCCTCTTCAGAGAATAGGCTCATTTTGATTGCTTCACTCCTAATTCCATAGACAAATTGATCACGGAGATTTTCTTCTAATGCATCTTTAAACCCACATGTCCTGGCCAAACTCTTTAATGCTCTGATGTAATCCGAAATTGATTCCCTCTCATCTTGTGTTCTCGTGCGGAACTTGTACCGTTCGGCGATGGCTGACGTTGCAGGTTCAAGATGTTCTTTCACTATTTTTATTATAGTTTTATATGAACATTCCTCCGGCTTTTTCGGATCGCACAGATTTTCCATCAGTTCGTACGTTTGGTCCCCTAGGACTGTAATTAGCACGGCCACTTTATCGTTATTTTCGACTTTGTTTGCCTTGAAAAATTGCTCGACACGTGCAATGTACGTTGAATAATTTTTTGCGCCGATCTCGAACTCGCTTAATCTGCCGTACGACATTTTAATAATCGGTTAATCGGTTTATCCTCGTCGCCAATATGTGGTAATTTGGGATAATAAATAATGTACTTTACTATACACTGACTTCAGCGAAGGGAAAAATAAAGATCAAAGACCATGTTAACAGATTCAATTCTAACTCAAGACTGATTTATTTCTATAATGGACGACACTTATATAAAAACAGAACTTGTACATGCGCACATTATTGCCAACATTAACATTGAAATTATTATTACATCTCTTCAGTATGCATGCAAAATTTTCCTCACCTATTATACTCATTGCCCGTTTAACTATTTCGATAGTAATTTTATCACGCCCTGGTGCTTTTTTTGCCCCTATTCCTCTAATCGCGTTATCTAATTCGACACGTGTGAGGTCACAATCGTTTGCGCCCCCCGTGACTCTCGCCGCCTGTTCACGAATTTCTGTGTGTACCTCACTATCATTAACCGCGTTATTTTCCGGAAAGAATTTATTTAGTAAAGCCGCCGCCGTTTCTTGCATCCTTTCTGTATACGTTCCGTCCGCTAATCTAACATTCGAAATTACATTACGCCGTTTACTGTCCCTAATTACTTTATACACGCACCCCCATGGCTCTTCACTAGAAGATTCCGTGCAAAATCGTTTCCATTCATTTAACCGCGTGTCTTTAATTAATTTTTATACTCGGTGAATTTAGCATAATATTCGCGCTTTTTGTTGGCCCTTTCTACGTCCCCTCGCGTCCTATTCCACGCCCTTTTTAATCTACGTACTTCCGCTCTCGCGTTATCTATTTCCCCAGTCCACCACGGTACTGATTTCGCGAATTTTTTAATTCGCGGAATCCCTGCCTCGCATGCCCCGACAATTAATTTATTTATTATTTCCGCCGAATTATTAATACCCTTTCGCGATCGATCAGCAAATGCACTTATAATCTCATGTCTATTCCTTTCTAAAAATGAATCAAGTATTTCCCAGTTCGCCCGTTTGATGCAGAATCCGCGTTTTTCGTTTGAATTATCATTAATCGCGCCTCCAATTTCCCACCTAATTATCCTATGATCTGAAATTGCATTTTCCGTATCTACCGACCATCCATACACCGAGGCCGCGATGTCAACGGAACAAGCTGTCACGTCAATGAAGCTTGTTCGGTCCCCGGGCCGGCATATGTTGGTATATTTCCCGTATTTAATATAATTAATTCGCGTTCGTCTAAAAGTTCCGAAAAAATTCTACCACGTTTGTCCTCCGTAGGACTGCCCCATAATCCGCATTTCGCTTTGCGTCGATTCCTAGTATAATCTCCCCTTTGTTTGCTAATGACCCTAGCACGTGTCTAAGCTCACTAATGGCTTCTTCGTAATCCTCATCCCTCTTGTTACCTGCGCAAGAGGTAGGTAGGTTAGGCGAAATTCCGAAAAATCTTAATGACCTCTTTTGAAATTCTATAACCGTAATTTTCTCCGAACACAAATCTGTTATAATTACCCCATTAGCCGTACCTGGATTAACGCAAATTGCCGTTCGTGGGCAATTACCTGCTTTATAAAAAATATCCATATGCGAGGTGAAGCCTCTTACTCTGCCTCCGCGTATGTTCGATTCCTGAATAAAACAAATATCTATTCCCTCGTCCGCGATAATTTTCGTTAATAAATTTACCCCTGACATACTTTTGTTTAAATAAATCTGCGCACACTTCACCAATGAAACAGAATCACTTACCCCGTCAGAATTCGGTGCTCGATTAAACATCGTAATCAATGCTGTCGATGTACCGCTCCTCGAATCGCTTCATCGACGAGCAGCGTCGTGATTTGGCATCGTGGTCAGTCTCGAGTTTACGTCCATTCTTGATCGTTTCATTATGTCGCCTGCACACAACACAACACGTTTTGCGGCTCTTGCATTCCTTGAATGCATGGCCGCCTTCTCCGCACTTTCCACACACTTGTACTTTTACTTTACAGTCCGCAGATTTGTGAAAACACTGTAGTATTTCTCTATAGTCTTTCGCGAATATACATTCATAGCCAATTTTCAGCGGTCGATCTTGTAGGAGTTTCCTTAGCAAAGCACGCACTTCCACAACGACAGATTTTGTGTATGTGTTTCTAAAGTTCTTGATATACCGCCGTACACTAACGTTTTCCTTAAATTCCTCCATGGATTTATAAATGCCACGTACAAATCCGTTCTGTCTGTAGATGGTATCTATTACGGTTTCGGCCGTGGCGTTGATGTCGATTCTGTATAAACGCATCCACGGCTTGCGTTTCTCCACGTGGTTCATTTTCAGGTGAGTCCTATTAACTGCTTTTTTAAATTTCTCCAAGTCGTTGGCATCCGGACAGTTAATTTTAACGCCTCCATTTTTTAGCATGGTCATTTTGGCAATGCCAATTTCGTTTTCCACGGGATCAACACACGTCATGATGCGACATTTAACTTGTGCACTTGTTAATTTATCGTCGCCGCACTTGACTATCACTTCATTTTTCTTTAAGGCACTCACGTAAGAGCTCTTAACCTCCTTTCTGGAAAACCGGCTTCGCCGTCGCTTTTTTCGCCGGAACTTGCTCCGCCAATTTCCTTTTCATTTTTTTCACGTTATCATTCGCACTGTCCAACAACTCGCGCATATTCACCAACATTTCGCAGATTATTAGCATGGTATTTGCCATGCTGTTTACACTTGCACGTACTTCTTTCCGGTCAGAAACACTAATTGTCGATGACACATCCGGTACAAGTTTTAGAATTTTCTCCTTCATCTCGTTCACATTAGCCGCAAATTTTTCTCCTTTGTTGATGTTGAATTGAAAATGGATGGCGCTAAAGCGTTATGCGTATACTCGACCGTCAGCGGCATGTGCGGTGTACGGCTACTCGTGGCCAACCATGAAGCCCTGACGAGTAGGAGGGTCGCGGCGGTGTGCGCAGAAGGATTGGGCGTGGGCCCGTCTGGAGCCGCCGTCGGTGCAGATCTTGGCGGTAGTAGCAAATACTCCAGCGAGGCCCTGGAGGACTGACGTGGAGAAGGGTTTCGTGTGAACAGCCGTTGCACACGAGTCAGTCGATCCTAAGCCCTAGGCGAATGCCGATGTTGATGTTGGTGTATCTCAATGGCGATGACATTTTATCATGTTACATTGTTGATAAAAATCACACCCAACGAGCGTAAGGGAATCCGGTTCCTATTCCGAAACCCGGCAGCGGAACCGTTAATAAGTCATGCCCTCGCAAGAGAGTTCGTCGGGTCAACCCAAAAAGATGCCGTCGGGAGATCCGGAAAGAGTTTTATTTTCTGTATGAGCGTTCGAGTTCCATGGAATCCTCTAGCAGGGAGATATGGTTTGGAACGCGAAGAGCACCGCAGTTGCGGCGGTGTCCGGATCTTCCCCTCGGACCTTGAAAATCCACAAGAGGGCCACGTCGAGTATCCTGCCGGTTCGTACTTATATCCGCAGCAGGTCTCCAAGGTGAACAGCCTCTAGTCGATAGAATAATGTAGGTAAGGGAAGTCGGTAAATTGGATCCGTAACTTCGGGATAAGGATTGGCTCTGAGGGCCGGGGCGTGTCGGGCTTGGTTGGGAAGCGGGTCCTGGCTGACGTGCCGGGCCTGGGCGAGAGAACCCGCGCGTTAGCGCGCGCCGATCCGATCTCGATCCCGTGCCTTGGCCTCCCGCGGAACTTCCTTGCTGCGAGGCCCGCGTGTGCGCACTCTGTGGCTCTGCTGCTGGCGTGCGTGTGCCGGTGTCCTCTCAGGCCGCCATTCAACGGTCAGCTCAGAACTGGCACGGACTTGGGGAATCCGACTGTTTAATTAAAGCAAAGCATTGCGATGGCCCAAGCGGGTGTTGACGCAATGTGATTTCTGCCCAGTGCTCTGAATGTCAACGTGAAGAAATTTAAGCAAGCGCGGGTAAACGGTGGGAGTAACTATGACTCTCTTAAGTGGGTGGTCCAATTGTTGTTGTCAAACGCAGGCATTCATGTAAAGCGCGAAAAAGCACGTTGGGCGGAGGAAGAGGTGAAGCTGATGGCGAGGACTGAGGCTAATCTGATAGTGCGAGGGGGAGTTAAGTTCATGAACATTACGCTCATGGACTTTTTCCCGCACCTTTCGCAGGACGCTATCAAAGGCAAACGTAGACCGAAGACCTACCAAGCCCTGGTAGCTGAATACGTTTCGGCAGCACAGTATGATGAACGCTCGCATAGTCGCGGTTCTCTTCAATATCTTCCTCCTTGGCAATGTGCACCCCGACCTCTCTCTCCCGAACCGTCTTCATCCCGAAGAAGGAATGTCTTGACTCGCCACTGGACTACCGACTTATCTCGGTTAGCTCAGTGGTGATACGGCACTTCCACAAACTTCTGGTCAGGCGCGTGCAACGCATTAACATCGTCGGTGACCGACAAAGAGCCTTCCGCAACGGAACCGACGGGGTGGCGGAGAACCAATCCTGAGCGAGGCTCGGCGTCGATGCCGTACCCTTCATGTGGCGTGTCGAAGGCATTCGACACGGTTTCACACGCCACAATCGTCGACGTTTGCAGGCGGCGGGGTTACCTGCTCGCTTCGTGGAGTGTGTCCGTCGCCAATACTCTAATAGCTCTACGTTGTTGTGCGTGCAGGGAAGAAGTATTCGGGTGGGGACAAACCGGGGAGTCAAGCAAGGGGACCCATTATCGCCACTCCTCTTCAACCTGGTCATTGACCGTGCGTTGGAGATGCTTAACAGGGACATTGGCTTTCGCATTTGGGATGTGACCGTTAGCAGCCTAGCCTTCGCAGACGACATCGTCTTGTGTTCTTCCTCTGTCGTCGGGCTACAATCAAGTCTCGAAGCAATCGTTATCAGCCGCGGGGCTATTGCGAAAAGTAGAGCTCTTTCCATCGTCGCAGATGGGAAGAATAAACGCGTTAAGATCGTCGATAAACCATCATTCCGCATCGCTGGGAAGTTCTTGTCCCAGATTAACATTATCGACATGTGGTCGTACCTTGGGGTCGACTTTAGGGTTGCCTCTAAGGCTGGTGTAGCAGGATCCGGATTGTGGGAGGACTTTGATAAACTGTCTAAGGCTTCCGTGAGGCCCCAACAACGGCTTCACGTTTTGCGCCCGCCAGTACGTACTGCCCAAGTACTATCATACGCTGGTGCTTGGACACACTACTTCGCAATAGTTGAAGCGCCTGGATCTTTGGATCCGTAGTGCAATGCGGGGATGGTTGTACCTTCTAAAGGACACACCTATTAGCAACTTCCATGCTCCCATAATATCGGGGGGTCTCGGAATCCCTACTCTTCAACTCACCATCCCGAGGCTGCGTTTGCGCAGGTCACAACAAACTATCTATAAAGAACTCTCGTCCGTTTTACATAGTTCGGCAGACAGAGGTGCTTTGAGGTTCTGTAAAAAGTCTCATTTTAGCACTTCGTGGATCCGGAACGCGACCGCCGGTACACCGGGTCGTGACTATGTCGCGTATAATCAAGTCAAGATAAATGCTATCCCGACTAGAATGCGAACCTCGCGGGGACGGCGCGGGAACGTGGAGGTGGCGTGTCGAGCCAGGTGTGAAACCCCGGAAAGCTCGGCACACGCGATTCAGCAATGTTTCCGCACGCACGGGGTGCGTATTCTTCGTTATGACACAATCGTGAGGGATTTATCTAATAGCTTGGGGCAACGCGGATGGGCGGTAGAAGTAGAGAGGGGTTTCGAGACGGGCGTTGGCTTGCGATGTCCGGATATAATTGCTAAACACGCTGGTATCGTTGCCGTGATTGACGTTCAAGTGGTTGCGGCAACAGGCGATCCCAACTACGAACACCACATGAAGATCACGAAGTATCAGGATCACGCAGATTAAACACCCATTATAGTTCGAGAGTACGGAGGACATGACGCAGTAGAGTCAGTGCGGTTCGCCAGTGCAACTATCACATGGCGCGGGGTTTGGAGCGATGAGTCCAAACGTAGCTTTCGGGCTCTTGGCTTGTCAACTAGTCAGTTAAACCGATTAACAACTATGGCTTTGAAAGGGTCGTATTTGAATTGGTGTCGGTTCGTTAAGTCGACCTCGACTCGGATGAGAGGTCGGCCGCGCGAGTCAACCCGGGTGCACGTTCCTGGCGTGTATAGTCACCATCCTTAGGTTCCTATCCCATCTATCCCGGCGTGCCATTACGTTGATGATGACTACGGGTGTCCGCCTTGTAGTTTACTATGCTTAGGCAATGTGAACGATGCCGACATTAACCCGACCCACGTAGTGGGATGGCCTGAAATAGCCAAATGCCTCGTCGTCTAGTTAGTGACGCGCATGAATGGATTAACGAGATTCCCAATGTCCCTACCCGCTATCTAGCGAAACCACTGCCAAGAGAATGGGCTTGGTAAAATTAGCGGGGAAAGAAGACCCTGTTGAGTTTGACTCTAGTCTGGCACTGTAAGGAGACATGAGGTGTAGCATAAGTGGGAGGCGGCTCTGCCGTCGAATCTGAAATACCACTAATTTCATCGTTTCTTTACTAACTTGGTTAGGCGGAACGCGTGCCCCGTCCGCTAACCGTGGCGGTCTGCACAGTGTTCTCGAGCCAACCGTGCCGAGTGGCGTGAAGCATCGGTCGACCTCTCGGGGGAGGCCTTCGTCCGATCGCTGTCATATGCTCCCGGACATTTGGTTCACGCACTCGCTCGATCGGGCGGTGGTGCGAAGCTACCATCCGTGGGATTATGCCTGAACGCCTCCTGTCTATTCAAAGTAGGCAACGATACCTTTAGGAGTTCCGGGAGTCGAAAGACTCTAAACCATATGACTTTACTAGGCGTGCGGTGTTCGCACCGCGCGTCGCACTGGCCCTTAAATTGCCTGGCTGTGATGACTGGCGGACGACCGGATATTTCGGCTCGTCTTTGCCTCATCTCGAAAGGTCGACTATCGGAACTCGGAATTGTTTGTAGACGACTTATGTACCTAGCAGGGTATTGTTCCCGGTAGAGCAGTTACCACGCTGCGATCTGTTGAGACTCTCCCCTTTGCTTGGGGATTCGTCACGATGTACACAAGTACTTCTTGGGTGCACGACGATGATACATATATCGTTTTATCGGTTTGAGCCACCGTTTTCATCATACATCGTGTGTTGTTGTTGTCGTGACGTTGTTGTTTGCAAGTATGTCTGCATGTGACACGACCATAGGCTTGCTTCGTTTCCAGTTATCAGACTTATTTGGGTACGCACAGACGCACACAAGCCGCAGCACACAACCGTGATAAACAGGCGCCCGTACGTAGTACGTACGTCGTGATCGTTCACCTCGAAAATATGCATTCATTTTTTTAAAGAAATTAAAATTGATAATTTTTTTGATGATGATGATGTGTATATAGAGCAGACGCCGGAAATCGTCGGGTCGGTCTATGTTCACAAATCTGTTCACGTAATATATTTTCCCCATCGAGAGAGACACACACAATAGTAAAAAAAAAAACACCACACCATCTCGTTCGATCTTCTCACATGTTGTAAAAGAAGAACGTGTGTGTGTTGTGTGTGCAGAAAAAGAGGCCATTACTAACCATTACTACTTCTTACATTAGTTTAGTTGTAGTTAATGGGCTGGGACCTATTTTATTAACAACACAAATTTATTTTAACAACGAACGAGAAGTATATGTACACATTTAACAAATAATATATTAATAATAAAAATAATAATGTGGTATTCTAAAAATATTACGTACGAAAGAAAAATGTTAATAAATTAATAAAACATTTCATCATACCAGTTTTATTCAGCAGTTTAACATAAAATGACAATAATAATATAATAATAATTATAATAATAATAATAATAAATAAAAATATTAATTGATGATATGATATAATAATGCTGGTAAAAATTATTATAGATAACGATAATTTTTAAAAATGGTCGATGGGCGTTATTCGGTACACGAATAGGTATCAGACCTGCGGCCGTTATTCGGTACACGAATAGGCATCATATCTGCGGCCGTTATTCGGTACACGAATAGGGATCACATCTGCGGCCGCTATTCGGTACGTAAAGTGAATTAATTAATGAACGTTTTTCTGTACTCATATCCGTAACGAATATATGTTAAATAAGGCGTGAGTGGTGGTGAAATTTCGCAATTTTCACACTTACCACCAATGTTTCCTTTCGTTTCGAATGAGCGAATGGACGAATATTATATTATTATATAGTAAAATATGTGGCGGTCGGTCGGTTGGTGTGCACGATGCTAAAAGCGAAATTTCGATCGACACGAAATAATTTCGAAACTTTTACCACGGTTCGCATTTATTTCCACTAGTCGATCTTTTTTCCTTACGTTTCGTGCGAGTGAATGAACGAATATTATATTACCGAATGATAAAAGAAATTTCGACAGTCATTCGGTACCGGTGTGGCGGTCGGTCGGTGTGCACGGTGCGAATAGCAAAATTTCGATCGACACAAAATAATTTCGAAACATTTACCACGGTTCGCATTTATTTCCGCTCGTCCGTGTGTTCTTTCGTATCCAGTAAGCGAAGTAACGAATATTATATTTTAATATAATAAAAAAAAATTCGGCCGTTATTCGGTACCTATGTACGAAAAACCTATATGTGGCGGTCGGTGGGTCGGTGTACACGATGCTAAAAGCAAAATTTCGACACGAAATAATTTCAAATAATTTCGAAACTTTTACCACGGTGAGCATTTATTTCCGCACGTCGATCTTTTTCCCTTACGTTTCGTGCGAGTGAATGAACGAATATTATATTACCAAATGATAAAAGAAATTTCGGCAGTCGTTCGGTACCGGTGTGCGAGAGACCTATATGTGGCGGTCGGTCGGTCGGTGTGCACGATGCTAAAAGCAAAATTTCGATCGACACGAAATAATTTCGAAATTATTACCACGGTTCGCATTTATTTCCGCTCGTCGATGTGTCCTTTCGTATCGAGTAAGCGAATTAACGAATATTATATTTTAATATAATAAAAATAATTTCTGCCGTTATTCGGTACCTATGTACGAAAAACATATATATGAGGCGGTCGGTCGGTGCGCACGATGCTAAAAGCGTTATTCGGTACAGGCGTGCGAAAAACTTATATGTGGCGTTCGGTGGGTGTGCACGATGCTAAAAGCGTTATTCGGTAACGGTGTGCGAAAAACCTAATGTCGAACCTTTTAACTTCGGTCCGCTTTATTTCTCCTCGCCGATTTGTCCTTTCGTATCGAGTAAGCGAATTAACGAAATTTATATTTTAATATAATAAAAATAATTTCTGCCGTTATTCGGTACCTATGTACAAAAACATATATATGAGGCGGTCGGTCGTGTGCACGGTGCGAGAGACGTTATTCGGTACGGGCGTGCGTAAAACTTATATGTGGCGGTCGGTCGGTGTGCACGATGCTAAAAGCGTTATTCAGGTACGGGCGTGCGAAAAACTTGTATGTGGCGGTCGGTCGGTGTGCACGATGCTGAAAGCGTTATTCGGTACCGGTGTGCGAAAAACCTAATGTCGAACATTTTAACTTCGGTCCGCTTTATTTCCACTCGCCGATGTGTCGTTTCGTATCGAGTAAGCGAATTAACGAAAATTATATTTTAATATAATAAAAATAATTTCTGCCGTTATTCGTACCTGTGTGCGAGAGACGTATATGTGGGCAGTGCACGGTGCGATGAGCGAAATTTCGATTGACCTAAATAAAGTCGAGTCTTTTACTTCGGTTCGCTTCGAAGTAGTGAGTATTGGCAGGACTATAGGCAAAACGAAGAAAAAATCTCCGTCCGTTATTTGGTACTGGTGTGCGAGAGATATATATAAGTTATTTTTCGGGTACAACGACTTGTGTTTTTAAAAAGAAATTATTTTATTGTAACTTGCAGAACGTCTGCTCGGTACAGGAACAAAATCTAGACTAACTAACTTATGAAATAACAATTCTCTCAATGAAACATAATACTTAAGATAAACCTACGCTTTATTACAATTACGCTAATGCAGCATGCAAATGCATTAGCGGCCACTATAATTATAATAAACAATTATTAATTATTAAATATAAATCTATGCTATATAACTCCTCCACCCTTAGAGTCGAGCATCCCCTGGGAGGCGGAGACCTTGAAGGTTTAGTTCTTGTGGGGTACCACTTGTATCACGGAATTTGCGATTTTTCAACCACTTCACTGCGATATAACTAATACCGATTAATACACACACATAAAGTACAACAGTCCAAAAACTTGGCGTGAAGATTTGGGTTGTCTCTTGTAGTGGGAGGATTTCCTGGTTTGTGGATATGTCTTCTAAGTTCAGCTTCCGAAGGTCGATGTCGAATTCGGTAAAATTTGTAGATTCCAATTTTAGATGTAAATCGTTGATCACGAGGGGGCGTCCAGATGTAACGTCTAGGTATTTAATTTCTCGGCCTCGAAAAAGCATGGCACAGTTATCTTGTTTGATTAGATAAATGCCAATTAAAATCATAGTTTCAGTTTGTTCCTTGCATCTGATTTTAATTGCTTCTTGATTTGGGAAGACTGCCAGGTATTGGTTTATATATGGTATTATTTCCATATGATTGGATTTTACGTGTAGTGTTGTGTATTTGCAGTTACTGTTGTTTCCACTGATGATTATATTTCGTTCGCATTCTGATTTGTAGCTAGTTATCAGATGGCTAGCACATTGGTAATGTTTCGACGTTTTTGTACACAAGTGGTTTAGAGGCAAAATTTTATTTTCATTAATTGATTTTAAGATGTACTTTACAGTAGGGATGATAGTAACAAATTCGGATTCGTGTACCGTTGGGATAGGGTATAAATAAAATAACTCGAACTGATACTCAAAGTTAATGGGTATAGATAAGAAATAATTAATTCGAGTTGGCTCGATTTTACAAGTAACTTCTATTATGGATTCAAAATTAAGAATGTTTTCAATTTTCAATTCGAAGGGAAGTTGTTCGTTATAGTAAAGTGAAATTTTTTCAAGTTCCAAAAGTAAATCTCTAGGTTTTATGATACTCGGATGCAACGTATTTAATTTACAAAAAGTGAGAGAGTTTTCAATATCTTGCATTATGTTTAGAATTGCGTTATAAAGAATGATCAGCTTATTAAATATTTCTTTAGCAAATAAGATATTTTGGTGATCGATATCGTCCCTCAGGATTACGCTTAGTTTCATAATTTTTGATTTTAACATGTTTTCATTGTGTGCAATATTTTGTACAGTTCTATTAAATTTCTCGATAATTTGTTTGTTCATACTGTATTTCATTTGTAATTGTTTTTGAAGAATATTTTGATTTTGTTCTAAATGGTTTAGGATATTATTAATTCTTTCGCCATCTTTGGCATCTAAGTTTCCAGAAATAGTTTTAATGACTGTCCCAAGTCCATCAATTAATCCTCGTTTACTTCTATTTTTACTAAGTGCGTATAATTTAATGTTATCGATTTTTTCTTTGATTGTTTCCTGAGTAAAATTTAATAATTTATTATAATTATCGAACATCGCGCTAAAATTTGAAACGGATCTGATTGTTGAATTAAGATAGCGGTGTTGTGTGTTTAATTTTGTAAATTCGTCGTATAGTTTTGTTAAATCAAAATAATGCACGAATGTGTGTTTACTCCTTTCTAGTTTTGCTGGTCCGAGATTGATTGGGAGTATCCCTAAATTTTGTGATATGTTTTTGATTTCGTCTGCTTGCGTCAGCGCGACGACTAATAATCTGGAAGAGAATAAACGTGTACAGTGATGTTTGAATCATTGAAAATATATTGAAGGATCGGTTTTACATGTTTATATTTAAGAAGATCGAGACCGCATCCTAATTTAGGAATAGCTAGATTGGTAATTTTATTTGAAATACAGAATGCTTTTAAACTAACGAGAGTTTTGAACAAGTCTTCATAACTTGGTTTGTCAGAGTAACAATTTTTAGTGATTAGATATATAATGAAACGATCGTTATCCTTTAAATAGCGGAGCGAATGTACTTCGGAGCTTTGTGCGTGTAGTTCGTCAAGTCTACCGAATTTTTGTTTAAAATCTGCGGCGATCCCAGCACCCATTTTAAGGTCTAAGCTTACACAGTGTGCCAGTGAAAAGTTTTTTGGTGCAGAAAATAAATCACCATTTATTTCAATAATATTATTGCTTGATGTTTTTCCTAGAGTTTGATTATTTAAATATTCTTGATAATTTAATTTAGGTTTATTGGTTAGTTTACCTAATTTATTTTTAATCTTTGGTCGCTTAATATTTGACAAGTGAATTTTGTCCACAGCATTATAATGTTTCGGGTTAATTGTTCCCGTTTTGAATTTAGGGTCAACTGATTTCAATGTTTCTTTCTTGTATTTATTTTTAGTCTTAGACTGTTTTTGCTTGTTTTTGACGAATATGGTTTCTGGAATATTGGGAATTTCTTCTCGGTTTTGGTTATGCTTTTCCATAACTTTTTCTTTATTTATTTGCATGTTTTCATTAATTTTTTTGTAAAGCAGTTTTACTTTATCCCGGTGATTATCAATGTAATTATTGACGATTCGAGTTTCAATATCGATGTCAAAGGGAGAAACTGAGTATGTGTCCCGAAATAATTTCTGAGGGGGTCAATTTAGTAGTTGAGTGGATCGAATTATTATATGCCAAGAGTGAGTAATTAATCTTTGATTCAATGGATTCTTTCTTATAAGTATCTTGATTGTTAAGCAACCGGATATGTTCTATTATTGTCGAGTGAACTCTTTCAACTATGCCGTTTGAATCTGGGTGTTGACTACTGATGAAATGAACTTTAATTTTATGAGTTTCTAATAGTTCTTTTACTAAGGTATTCTTGAATTCGAGATGATTGTCTGCCACAACTTGGCCAGGAATTCCGTGATGCGTGAAAAATTTAACGAGATTGTTGGCAATCTCAACTGCTTGATGAGAATTCAGTTTATACATTTGGGTATATTTTGAAAAAGCGTCAATAATTGTAAGGAATTTAGTACCTTCTAAGGCTATACTGTCAATATGGATAATTTCGAAGGGTTTGGTCGGTGTCATTGTAATATTGAATTTAAGTTTTAATGGATTTCGATCATATTTGCAAACTTGACAAATTTCACAATTATTTATGTAATTTTGTATGAAACGTCGTTGATCAGGCCAATAATACTTTCTTTTTATTTGGGAATCAGTTTCCTCTATTCCTCGATGGTTCGTTTTACCTTCATGATACGCTTGGATAATATTTATAATTTCGTCTTCAGTTTCTACATCATCTAATAATTGAGTGCATTTAATAAATGAAATTTGCGGGTTCCTAAAATGTTTTTGAAGAATAATACAAAATTTTTCGTAAACTTGATCTGCAAAATATAAGTAATATGTTTGTTTTGGGGCGGTATATTCTTTTATAAAATCTATAACATTTTGTTCAAAATCTAATTTGGAAAGTTGTAAATTGATTCGCATTTTCCTATTATTAAAGAGATATCTAATTTTTGGTTTCGCGGGTGCGTAATTCACCTCTGAAATGATAATTTGATTGCGTCCTAGATTTACAGGTTTTTCCAAGATAGGAATATTAAATATTGGATTTTCAGTATTTGAGTGAATTGTATCACTGTCATTATTTTCATTATTATGTAGCACATGTTTTTCGGCATCGAGTCCAAGTTCAACTATCATAGAATCAGTTTCACGATTACGATCTATTTTATGCATAATATCATTTAATTGTTTATCTAATTCATCTTCGCTAGTTGTACCAAATTTATCGTCGAAATTACTTATATAAAAGTCGTCAAGCTGATCGACTTTATCGTGCATATTTATTTCAATGCGTGATAGCGCGTCCGCATTCTTATTTAATATACCTTTTTTGTATATAATATTATAATCGTACTCAGCCAGTTTTAATCGCCACCGAACTAATTTGGAGTTCGGTTCTTTGACGGACATAAGCCATTGAAGGGGCTTATGATCGCAAATAATTTGGAATTTTCTACCGAACAGGTAGGGTCTGAAGTATTTAGTTGCCCATACAATGGCCAATAGCTCTTTTTCGATAGTACTATAATTTTGTTCGGATTCGTTTAAGGTTCGTGATGCGTATGCGACGGGTTTGTCGCTTCCAATTGGGCCTTGTGATAAAATTGCGCCGAGAGCTATGTTACTCGCGTCTGTTGTCAAATTGAAACTTTTGCTAAAGTCTGGATATTGTAATATGGGTTCATTAATTAGTACGTTTTTGCAGGTATTAAAACAATTTTTATATTCTGAGTTATTAATATCAATGATTGCATTTTTCTTAAGGCACTTCGTGAGAGGTTTTGTTAATTTCGCGAAATCTTTGATGAATTTTCGATAATAACCGAGGAGCCCGAGAAATCCTTTGATTTGCTTGGTGGTCTTCGGTATTGGGTAATTTTGTATCGCTTTAATTTTGTCGGGGTTTGGACGAACTCCGTCTGGTGTCACAATGTGCCCTAAATATGCTACCTCTTTCCTCAAAAATTCCGACTTGTCAATTTGAATTTTTAAATTAGATTCACGTAATCTGCTAAATACTTCTCTAAGCCGTTCTACATGTTCCTGTAGGCTGGTACTAAATATAATTATATCATCTAAATAAACTAAGCACTTTTCATTTTGAATACCCCTTAATATGTTGTCCATAACCCTCTGAAACGTGGCGGGTGCATTCTTGAGCCCAAAAGGCATGCGTAAAAACTCGTAATGCCCGTTTTCGGTGTTAAACGCGGTTTTTTGAATATCATTTTCCGCCATCTCTATCTGGTGGAAACCCGACGCGAGATCAAGGGTAGTAAAATATTGACAACGGCCAAGTTTGTCGAGCAGGTCGGTGATATTTGGTAACAGGTACCGATCACCGATCGTTTTCTCGTTTAATTGGCGATAATCGATGACAATACGCCACTTGCGATTTCCCGACGCGTCTAGTTTCTTCGGTACAACCCAAATTGGCGATGACCAAGGGCTATGAGAGGGTCTGATGATTTTTTGATCTAACATTTGATTTATTTGTTTTTGAACTTCTTTTCTGTGTATTTCCGGGTAACGGTACGATTTAGTATACACCGGTAATTGATCAGTAGTATTTATACAGTGCTTAATTTTATTGGTAAACGATAACATTAAATTCATAATAACATGTTTTTCTTCTGCGTTCATGTGCTCTGAACGGAATTTTGATAGATCTAATTTAATTTCTTCATATTCGTAATTATTAAAATTCGGTGTGTTGGACTGATCGTATTCTTCGATCGGTTCAACAACAGCCGGATACTTTTGCCTAACATTCACATTTAATTCTGTAGGGTTTACGATTGTACAAATAGCTTTATAATTCTTTACACGAGTGGTACACTCTGGAATTTCTAATTTATTTACCTTAGTATATGGTATAATTACGTCGCCGTTTTTTACGTTTGCAACTTCTATTTCAATTACTTGTTCGCACCTTGCGTGTACTACTATACAATTCGTATTCGCAGGTTTATTAGAAAATCTTAACGGTATGTTGCAATTTGGCGTTATTAACATATTTTTATTGAAGTCTACGGTGGCTTTTAAAGCACACAAATTATCTAGTCCTAGTAGGACGTCAAAGCATGAATGAAAATCGAATAAATGAAATTTCATATTCGCATTTTCTTTTAAATTAAACAATTTTTTAAAAGGAATTAACGTGCAATAGTCTTGAATTGAGGCGCCATGTGCGCTGGCTACCTTAAAGTATTCCTTTTTTATGTTATTTTTAAAAAACTTATTAGCTACATTTGGATTTACGAATGAATGAGTGCTCCCGGAATCTATTAAAATTTTAAGATGGTTTTCAGGGTCAATATGCGCTAATTGACTCTGATCCGCTTTAAGTCCCATTAATTGTATTGATTCTCCGAGGCATCTATGTATAAAAAAGTATCACGATTGATTGGGTCTTCATTTAAATTTAGAGTGGTCATAGTTGACATAGGCGTGGGTGGTTGTAAATTTAGAGACGCGCCTGGATTGTTTGGTGAATTTTGATATTTAGGGTGATTAGTCCTAATAGCGTATTTATTATTTTGGAAATTAGGTCGTTGATTGTTATGTTGATAATTTGGACGAGGCTGATTAATTTGAGAATTAGGTCGTGCGTTATAAAATTGATAGTTTTGACGGGGCTGGTTAAAGTAAAAATTTCTACTCCCACCGAATGGTGGTTTTGCGATGTTTGTTTGTCTGTGATCGTTATTATTAAATTTCTGTTGAGAATAAGGTTTTTGGTTCAATTTTATTTTATCTAATTTGTTCGTTGTGATTTCTAGTTGAAAATCGTTTGTTAGCATTTGTAAAGCGACATTCAAATCAGTTGGATTTTTTGTACGCATTTGAGAACCTATGGGTTCTTTTAACCCGCGCAACAAAACTATCAGTGCATTCGCTCTAAAAAATATCGATAAGTAATACCGTTCCATCGCGTTCGCGATGTGATTCGACATATAGGAAATTTGTAAATTTAGCAAATTCTGAACTCGGTTATAAAAATCAAAAGGGGACTCGTTAATGTTCTGTTTTAATAACGTTATCTCGTAATTCAAGCTGTACTGGTCACGTTTGTCCGCGTATGCGTTGAGTAGCGCATTTTTTAAATCGTTCCAGCTCGCGATTACGCTGGAAGAAATATTTACTGCTGCTTCACCCTTTATTTTCGCTAAAATGCTAGACATTAGGTATTCGTTTTGAAAATCTGCTACATCGACTGTATTATAAAACCTAGTGACTAATTTCTCACACACATCAATGAATCTAGAAAGAAGCTCTGTTTCCCCACTAAATTCGGGTATCATATTTAAATATTCGGGTTTTAGCACGTTAGCCATTATTATAATGTTATTATTTACTGTATTATTAATATTATTTCGAACTGCGATAGGTGATCTTGAGCGATCCCGGCTTGTACGGGGTGGTTCTACTTCTATATTTAATGAATCTGATTTTGTTACTTCCCCGTCCTTATTCATAGGACGAACCTTTTGTTTTACCGCGACGTTATTGAGCTACGCGAATAACCTCTAAAACACTTGATTGTACTCACAAAATTGTTATTTTTTCCATCGGAGTCTCGGGTTCGACGATTCGATGCGGGAACTCTCTCTGGAATGTTGTAGACCTTCGCCGTGACACTCAGGGTACTTGGACTTCGTCCTCGATGCTTGGAGGGTCCTCCTTGAGTGATGGATGTCCACGTGGATATTTTGGGTTTAGCCCGATGAATTCGTTGAAACGAAAACCAAGTAATATTCTTTTACTCGTCCGGGCCAATCCTACCGACTGCGCCAGTTATTTTTCGGGTACAACGACTTGTGTTTTTAAAAAGAAATTATTTTATTGTAACTTGCAGAACGTCTGCTCGGTACAGGAACAAAATCTAGACTAACTAACTTATGAAATAACAATTCTCTCAATGAAACATAATACTTAAGATAAACCTACGCTTTATTACAATTACGCTAATGCAGCATGCAAATGCATTAGCGGCCACTATAATTATAATAAACAATTATTAATTATTAAATATAAATCTATGCTATATAACTTATATATATGGTGGTGCACGGTGCGATGAGCGAATTTTTGATTTACGCAAATAAAGTCGAGTATTACGCTTCGGTTCGTCTTGTTTCACAACAAATGTTATTTTCGGGCAGCGCTAGGTGGAAAAATAAAAATATAATTTGTCGCCGTTATTCTGTACAAATATGCATCAAACAGCAATATGGGTGGTGGAGGTCGTTCGGGTGAAAAGCGGAACATTGAAAAAGAACGACGCGGCAAGCAGTATATGTATATATATCCCAAAGAAACGCCGCAATATATATCCTTTTGGCTATAATAAATAAACTGTTGCATGGGGGTAAAATAAAATTAACTTGTTTAACACTTTTTTGCCCTATGCGACAAACGGAGAGACGAACGACGATCAACGGCGGCGACACACGGCAACGGCCAGTGTACTGTCATTATATACGTTACGTTACGTTAGTCGGCCGGCGTATTTTTAGGTTTATCTCTTGGAATCACCATCCCCTCTCGACCATGAACCTATGCTTCCAGCTCTCTGGGAAGTTTTTACCCATCACCACGGATGAGAATGGCCTAAAATACCTGGGACACACGGTGGACCCGTCCGGGATCAGGAAGCCGTCTCTTTTTAACCTAACGAGATGGCTGCCTGCTCTCGTGAAACCCGTTCGAAAATTCTCGCTGCTTATCTCCCACGTCATTCCACGTCTACTTTACGGATTCCAGGTACCGTCCATTACTGGGGCCACCCTTAAAGAGGCCGATAAATTAATAAGGAAATTTATAAAGGGGCTGCTGCACCTCAATTTCCACACCCTGGACCACCTTCTTTATTCCAAGGTTAGGGATGGGGGACTTGGGGTGCCGCACCTCCGTAGTCTGGTGCCTAGAGCTTACTGTGGTCGAATCGACAAAATGGAGGCCTCAGTTGGAGTGTGGTCGTCCGGGCTGCCCTCGTATGGTAAGTTCCGTGCTCGTATAGAGCGCCTCAACCAAACACCAGGGCCATCAGCCTTTGCTGCGGATCTTTCGAACAGCCCCTTCTCCAAGGGACTAACAGAAGCTAAAGAGAACAGAGCGAGCAGGAACTTCGTCAGGGCGATACAACTGCGCACAAACAACCTTCAATCCGTGGGCGTCATGTCCAACCCTGCCGAAGCTCGGCAGTGTCGGTCCGGATGCCCACGGGTGAAATCTATAAGCCATATTTTGCAGGGCTGCGAGACCACCCACCACTTGCGTATCGAGCGACATAATAACATTGTCAAGAAACTTGCGAAACACTGCAGGGATAAAGGGTGGACCGTCGAGGAAGAGCCACATGTGCGCCACCCCGACGGTCGACTCTTTAAACCCGATCTTGTTATCTTTCACTCCGCTGACATTGCGACAGTCCCCAAAGTGCAAGTGTCGTGGGAGGGCTCGCGGTCTCTGCAAGCCACTTGGGAAGCTAAGCGAATGGTATACGATAACTTGGAGTTTATTACGGCCGCTGGTCATAAATGGCCAGGGTCTATTTTTCATTCACACCTCTGATTGTAGGAGCTAGGGGCATCTGGCCAGCTTGCAACCGGATAACTACTGAAAGGCTGGGTCTCTCTGTGGGCTTCAGGGAAGCATGTGTGAACGCTATCCTTAAGTGGGGTTCCTCAATTCACGCGGGCTTCATGAGGGCAATTTGGAGCCGCACCGAACGCCGCAGGTTAGCCCACTCCACGCCCCCCACCCACCGAGCAAGGGCCAGGCAATAGAACACTAGGCTAACGATTCCCCAAGGGGCAGAGAAAGCCAGGGTACCGGACAGCAGCGGTCCATCTTCTGCTGACGTGTGTCATACATATTTATTGTAATTTTATTAATTAATAATATATATGTACAATTACGAAAATAAAGACATTATATTAGCGAAATGCCTCGTCATCTTATTAGTAACGCACATGAATGGATTAACGAGATTCCCACTGTCCCTACCCCCTAATTCGTGTCGAGCAGCCGAACCGAGCGGACGTGTCTGAGCGGGGCAGGTAGCGAGCGGGTGACCGGACTAGGGGTGGGGCGACGAACGGTTGAGGGCGCGAAGGCGACTCAATAGGGACGTGTACATGGACAACAACAATAATAACGCTGTTATTATTGTAACCGCGATAAACAATATTAGTGCGTTATTCGGTACAACAAACAATAGTGCGAAATGTGTTGTGCTAACACATGTCGGACACGAGTGCAGTGGCGTAGGCCCAAGCGGACGAAGCAGGCGACGGAGAGGCAGCCAAAGGCAGGACACGGTGGTACCGCGTGTAAAGGATCAGGGCGGTGATAGACCACACGAGCAGAGTCTCGAACAGCAGGCTGCAGTTCTTGAGTGCAGACCAAGTAGCGGTGGGTGAGGCGATGTCCAAGATAACGGTGCTTGTGAACATGCTCGCGCAAAAGATCGTGGAAGCTGAACGGAAGAGCGTGCTCGAGGACATGAAAGGTCTGCTGCAAACATGCGCTACCGAAGCGGTGATAGAGGCCATGCGGAGCAAGGCCACGGACACACAGGGAAAGAGCACCCAAAGCAACAAAAAAGCGGCACCGACCAACCCGACGACGAAGACGAAGGCGCAGCCAGGGACAGCGAACAGGCAGACCACTAAGCATACGAAGACAACGTATGCCTCAATTGTGAGCCTGAAGAAAGAGGAAGAAGGAAAATCGGCAAAGGAGGAGCTTATGAAATGCGCAGCAGAAGGCGAAATTGAAGGCGGATTCACGGAGGTGAGAAGCCGAAGGGGAGGCAAAGTTATGCTTGTGACAGACGACGTTGGAAAGCACAGGAAGCTGGTGGAAAGTGCAAGCAAGCCGGAATCTGAATTCACGGTACAGCCAGCGCAAGGCACCAGGATGATAAAGGTCATGGGAGTGGAAGGTGGCATAGACAGGACGGAGGTCGCTAAGGCAATCGTCACCGAGAACAAGGAAATATTTGGGGAAATAGCGCTGGAGGACGTGACAAGGGCGGTCACGGTAATCGGGAAGACGCGGGCATATGGGGGCAGCAGGAAAGATTGGACGGTCAGAATGGGAATACAAGAGGCGAATAAGATCAGGGAGAAGGGAGACCAAATATGTGTGAAGCTGAAGATAGGTCGCTGCAGCGAATTCATACATAGGGCGATCCACTGCAGCAACAAGCTGTGCTGTCCGAGATGCGGAGGAGAACACCGGCTCCCTGACTGTGACGCCAAACAGATAAGGTGCCCGAACTGCGCCAAGCAGAACAAGCCAGCTGACGGACACACGGCATTCATGTCCACCTGTGGAACTTACAAGGAGGAGCTGCAGAAGGAAGAAAGGAGGAACAGCTTTCGCTATTAACCTCCTCTCTGCGAACCTGGGAAGGGGCAAGGCGGCGACAGCATTAATGCAGAAATACGCGGAGGAAGAGGAGGCGGAGATAATCCTAATACAGGAACCTGCCAGAGGCAAAAGCGGATGGAGAGATGCGGAGGTGATTGAGGAAGACGATGGCAAAGCGCTGATCGTAATACGGGGAGAGAAGATGATACAAGGGGCAGTACAAATGACGGGGCTCGGCGATAGAAACTGCACGGCGGTCACCACGAAGGACGGAATGACGTACGTGTGCGTGTACGTATAACCGGGACCAGTGGAGATACTAATCCAAAGATTGAGGAAGATCGACAAGCTCATGAACCAGTGCAGCGGAGCCGTAGTAATTGCGGGCGACTTCAATGCTAAACACAAGGGGTCGAGAGAAACGGATGAAAGGGGACAAAAATTGACAGAGTTTGCTGTAACGAAGAGACTGGAAGTGGCCAATGGGGCGGACGACGCACCCACCTTCAGAAGCGTGAATGGACTTGGGTGGAATGACATAATTATGGTCAAGGGAGGGCTAGTGGAAGATTTCCAGGTAATAGAGGAGGAAACGCTGAGCGATCACCAATACCTAGGCGCGAGCATCTCCATAAATACGGAAGAGGAGACGCAGGTCAACAGAATGGGGGAGGTAATGTTCATACCAACCAAAGAAAGCTGGGGACCCTTCGAAGAAGCCCTGGAGGAAGAACTCAGGGACAGGAACTGGGAGAACATAAACACCCTAGCACAAGCGGAGGCAGCAGCGGCAGATTTCCAGCAGGCATGCAGAAAGGCATGCGAAAAGAGCATGAAAATGAGCATGGGATACAAGGCAAGGAGAAAAGACACGGAATGGTGGACAGCGGAACTGGAGGAGACGAAGGTGAATGCCAAAAGGGTACGCAGAAGATGGCAGGAGACTAGAGGGGGCGAAAACGAAGACACATGGAGAGGGCGGCTCCAAGAAGCTAGAAGAGAACTGAAGGCGGCGGTGGAGCGCAGGAAAAGAGACAACTTCACAGAAATTTGCACCAGGGCAGGGATAGAAGGGGGCAACCCGTGGGGAATGGCGCACAAAATAATATCGGCAGGCAAAGGGAGGCGAAGGCAATATACAACACTAGCGTCGGTGCAAAGAGAGAACGGCACCTGGACAAACTCAGTAGATGAAACACAAACAGAACTGCTAAAGAAATACTTCCCAGTGGAAGAGGATGAAGAGAAAGAGAAGGAAGAGACAAAAATGCAAGAGGAACAAGAAGAGCCGGAGATAAGCGTGGAGAAAGTGAAGGCGGCAGCTGGAGCATTTGACCCAAAGAAGGCCTCGGGAAGCGACGAAATCCCAACGGAAGCCCTAGTACACATAGCCAAGTTGGGCGGAGAACAGCTGGCAAAGGTGTAAAGGGCATGTTGGAGTACAGGGACGTTCCATGAAATATAAAAACAGGCGAGGGTGGTGTGGCTGCCGAAAGCAGGAGGGAAAGGGACACGACCGATATGCCTGCTACCAGTCGTAGGGAAGGTGCTCGACCGTATAATTACCGGGAAACTGCAGCACCATCTGGAAACGAAGAGGAGATTGGCGGATCTACAATACGGATTCAGATGGGGCAGAAGTACAACGGACGCAGTGGGAAAAGTGGTGGAAAAACTGAAGGAAAAGAGAGCGGAGAGGAAACACTGCCTGCTAGTGACAATGGATATATCCAACGCGTTCAACAGCGTCAGGCAGTGTGCAATAGACATAGAGCTAGGAAGAGCGAAATGCCCGGCACGGTTAAGAATGATGGCGAGTAGATTCCTGCGAAACAGAACAGTGAGATGCGGCGAGGTCAGCAGAAGAATAAACAGGGGATGCGCCCGGGATCTTGCGTAGAACCAATACTGTGGCTGATGGGTATGGAGGGCTGGTTCCGAAGATTGAGGCAGATAGGGGAACAGCAGCTGCATGCCCAGGCATATGCGGACGACCAGGTGTTCGTGATAGCGGGCGAGTCGGTCAAGAAGATTGACTCGACCTGGAAGGAGGCCTGGAGGAAATGCCTGCAATGGGCCGGAAAATGCGGAGTTATGTACTGTCCGGAGAAGACAGAAGCAACATTTATAGGATGGAGGAAGGTCGAGAGGAAACCGCGGCGGTCTGCACGGTGTTCTCAAGCCAAGCGTGCCGAGTGGCGTGAAGCGTCGGTCTACCTCCCCTGGGAGGCCTTCGTCCGATCGCCGTCATATGCTCCCGCGTGATCCGATTCGAGGACACTACCAGGCGGAGAGTTTGACTGGGGCGGTACATCTGTCAAATAATAACGCAGGTGTCCTAAGGCCATCTCAGCGAGGACAGAAACCTCGCGTAGAACAAAAAGGCAAAAGCTGGCTTGATCCCTTCAGGATCAGTATGCATAGTAGTATGCATAGGGACTGCGAAAGCACGGCCTATCGATCCTTTTGGCTAGAAGAGTTTTCAACAAGAGGTGTCAGAAAATTACCACCGGGATAACTGGCTTGTGGCGGCCAAGCGTTCACAGCGACGTTGCTTTTTGATCCTTCGATGTCGGCTCTTCCTATCATTGCGAAGCAGAATTCGCCAAGCCTCGAATTGTTCACCCGCCTATAGATAACCAGAGCTAGGTTTAGACAGTCGTGAGACAGGTTAGTTTTACCCTCCTTCACGCACTTGCTCGATCGGGCGGTGGTGCGAAGCTACCATCCGTGGGATTATGCCTGAATGCCTCTAAGGCCGTATCCTGTCTGGTTAAAGTAGGCAACGATACCTTTACGAGTTCCGGGAGTAGAAAGGCTCTAAACCATATCACTTTACTAGGCTTGCGGTGTTCGGACTGGCGGACGACCAGATATTTCGGCTCGTCTTTGCCTCATCTCGAAAGGTCGACTATTGGTCCATATTTCAATGTCGGAACTCGGAATTGTTTGTAGACGACTTATGTACCTAGCAGGGTGTTGTTCCCCATAGAGCAGTTACCACGCTGCGATCTGTTGAGACTCTGCCCTTTGCTTGAGGATTCATCACGATGTTCTTGTACTTCTTGGGCGCACAACGATAATACATATATCGTTATATTCGTTCGAGCCGCCGTTTTCGCATCACATATCGCGTGTTGTTGTTGTTGTTGTCGTTGTTGTTTGCACGTATGTCTGCATGTGACACGAGCATAGGCTTGCTTCGTGTCCAGTTATCAGACTTATTTGGGCACGCACAGACGCACACACGCCGCAGCACACAACCGTGATAAACGAGCGCCCGAACATACTGATAAAAATGTTGTACATCAATGTGCGCACGTACGTACGTAGGTCGTGATCGTTCACCTCGATAGTATGCATTCATTTTTTTTTTAAGAAATTAAAATTGATAATTTTTTTGATGATGATGATGATGATGTGTATATAGAGCAGATGCCGAAAATCGTCGGGTCGGTCTATGTTCACACATTAGTTCACATAATATATTTTCATTATCGTGAGAGACACACAAAATAGTAAAAAAAAACCACCACACCATCTCGTTCGATCTTCTCACATGTTGTGAAAGAAGAACGAGTGTGTGTTGTGTGTGGAGAAAAAGAGGCCATTACTAACCATTACTATTTCTTACATTAGTTTAGTTGTAGTTAATGTGCAGGGACCTATTTTATTAACAACACAAATTTATTTTAACAACGAACCTGGAAGTATATGTACACATTTAACAAATAATATATTAATAATAATAATAATAATAATAATGTGGGTGTTCTAAAATTATTACGAACGAAAAATGTTAATAAATTAATAAAATATTTAATTATACCAGTTTTATTCAGCAGTTAAACATAAAATAACAATAATATAATAATAATAATAATAATAAATACAAATATTAATTGATGATATGATATAATAATGCTGGTAAAAATTACTATCAATAACGATAATTTTAAAAAATGGTCGATGGGCGTTATTCGGTACTCGAATAGGCATCACATCTGCGGCCGTTATTCGGTACACGAATAGGCATCACATCTGCGGCCGTTATTCGGTAGACGAATAGGGATCACATCTGCGGCCGCTATTCGGTACGTAAGGTGAATTAATTAATGACCGTTTTTTGTACCCATATCCGTGTCGAATATATGTTAAATGAGTTTTGAAATTTCGCAATTTTCACACTTACCATCAATGTTTCCTTTCGTTTAGAATGAGCGAATGGAATATTATTATATAGTAAAAGAAATTTCGGCAGTCATTCGGTACCGGTGTGCGAAAGACCTATATGTGGCGGTTAGTCGGTCTGTGTGCACGATGCTAAAAGCGCGCGCGAGTGTGCGCGACTAAACACAGCTCCCTATTTTTCACAAACTTAAATGAATCTAGAAAGTATTAAAAAAAAAAATAAATTTCGATCGACACGAAATAATTTCGAAACTTTACCATGGTTCGCATTTATTTCCGCTCGTCGATTTTTTTTCCTTTCGTTTCGTGCGTGTGAATGAACGAATATTATATTATCGAATGATAAAAGAAATTTCGACAGTCATTCGGTACCGGTGTGGCAGTCGGTCGGTGTACACCTTGCGAAAAGCGAAATTTCGAAACTTTTACTACGGTTCGCATTTATTTTCGCTCGTCGATGTGTCCTTTCGTATCGAGTAAGCGAAGTAACGAATATATTATTTTAATATAATAAAAATAATTTCTGCCGTTATTCGGTACCTATGTACGAAAAACCTATATGTGGCGGTCGGTCGGTCGGTGTGCACGATGCTAAAAGCGAAATTTTGACACGAAATAATTTCGAAATAATTTCGAAACTTTTACCACGGTTCGCATTTATTTCCGCTCGTCGATCTTTTTTCCTTACGTTTCGTGCGAGTGAATGAACGAATATTATATTACCGAATGATAAAAGAAATTTCGGCAGTCGTTCGGTATCGGTGTGCGAAAGACCTATATGTGGCGGTCAGTCGGTCAGTGAGCATGATGCTAAAAGCGCGCGCGAGTTTGCGCGACTAAACACAGCTCCTAATTTGTCACAAACTTAAATGAATCTAGAAAGTATTTCGTGATTCCCGTAAAAATCAGGAATCATGGATAAGTATTCCGGTTTCAATTGTTGAGCCATTTTTTGTGAGTTTAAACGTAAATTATCTATTTCTAAGTGTCTTAAATTTCTGCGCGATGCAGCGGTGAATTGAATAGCTAGGTTACTCGGCCCTTTAGTACGATGCATAAAATGTTTACCGACTCTGAATAATAAATGCACTTACATGAGAAAAATCCAGCCCATGGAGATTGTGATTGTCTCGTGGAGTGGACGAATTGGACACGACCCTGGGTTTGGTTTCTTGATGTTTGAAGGGCCAATTTTCAGTGTCTTCGAGGTCCAAGTTGTGGATTTTCGGTTGACAAATTCGTAGACGAAAAATAACCAATGATGTTCCCTCAAGGCACTTCAACCAATCCTACCGACTGCGCCAGTTAACGTTCGTGGACTTACTTCAGAGAGACGATGTACGTACTCTTACACGTGCTGCGTCGTGGGATCGCCCGTAGGAAGGCCAAAAGGCGAGTGGCCGATAAGTCGCGGAAACTCTTCTCCAACGCGATTTCGGAACTCGTCCAGGCCCCCAGTGCTTCACTTGGACAGACCATCCGTCCCTCTTCTCAATCTTGCCCCGCGCAACCCCACCGTAACGAAGCCCACCTGCCAGTCCTACACCTAAAAGGACCAGGAAACTCCCTTGCAATAATTCCTCCCCCTCTGGACTTCGGACCCCGCCACCGTCACGGAACGCAAGCACCAAGCGGCCAGCTACTCCACCTGACGCACCCTTTCCTATGCGTCCACGGCTAGCCACTTGCCCCACAGTGGATACGTTGCGAACCCACCAGTCTGCACGCCCGCTCTCGATGACGGGCCTTTCTCGATCTCGCAGCTGCACGAGCGTTTCCCCCGTCATTGGCCCCTTTCTCGGCCAGATCTCCCTCTGCTCTGATACTTTGTCAGACACACTCAAGCAAGGTATTCGGCGCTGTCTGGTTTCCTCGGATGGGGCTCACCCACTTTCTCTGGACCGCCTAATCAGGTCTGCATTTAAGTCTAAGAAAACACCTTCACAGCCTTCCAGACCCGTTACTGCTCCCTCGCCGACCTCTCAGAGGCTAAAGTCGAAAAAGCAGGAACGGGCTCAGGAATTCAAGCTAGCCCAGGACTTATTTGCCAAGAACAAGGGCCTGCTGGTTGATAGAATACTGGGAGGACTCTTAACCAGTCGGACGTAACACCGCCTATCACCGCTGTGGAAGAATTCTACGGTAAAATCCTCGAGTCACCCTCACCGTTGGACTCCGAACCGTACGACATCGCTCCTCATGATCTATCTGGCCTCTATTCGCCGGTTCTTTTAGAGGAGCTGCTGGCCGCAGGCAAAAATTGGAAGGCGGCCGCCCCGGGCATCGATGGTATAACTATCGCCGATATTCGTCGTGCCAATCCGCACTTTCTCGCAGGGCTTATCAACATCACCTTGATTCGTGGCATCTCGCCAGCCTCATGGAAGCAATTGCGGACCATCCTTCTCCTCCAAACTGGCGTCCTATTACCATCGCCTCAGCGCTCCAGCGTTACTCCACCGTATTTTGCTAGCCCCTTTGACAGTAGCTGCGCCTCTCAATCCGCAGCGAGGCTTCGTCAACACTTATGGAACAGTAGCAAACAGTACCATCCTCCACCATTATATTGCCAGCCGAAAATCTGCCGGCAAAACCTACAATGTAGTTGCTCTAGACGTGCGAAAGGCTTTTGACACAGTCTCCCACCACTCCATCCAACGAGCCCTTCGAAGGTTTAACCTCCCTGAAGGCCTCATTACATACATCTTAGACTCGTTGGATGGTTCCACTACTACTATCAAAAGTGGCGGTGAGGTGTCAAGGCCCTTATACATCCGGCGTGGGGTGAAGCAGGGCGATCCACTCAGCCCCTTCCTTTTCAACATAGTGATGGACGAGCTGCTAGACGACCTGGATCGCTCGTGAACGGGCGGCTCTCTAGGTAGCGGGTCTTTTCGGTGCCCCGCTCTCGCGTATGTCGATGACATCATCCTTCTCGAGGACAGGGACGTCGACATGCCAGTAGCCCTCCAAACTGCATCTGACTTTTTAAAGCGTCAGGGGATAGGGTTAAACCCCCTAAAATCTCACCCCATGTCAGTCGCTACTCTGGGAGGCAGAAGTGTGCCACGATCACGACCCTGTTTCCGGTTGGAAGGCAAGCTCTTTCCCGTCACTACCGATGAAAACGTATTTAAATATCTTGGTCATAGGGTAAATCCGTCTGGGATTCTAAGGCCCTCTTTATTCAACTTGTCGAGATGGCTTTCGTCTCTCGAAAGGTCTCCCCTAAAACCAGAACAAAAGTTCGCCCTACTACTCTCCCACGTCATCCCAAAACTCCTACATGGCTTGCAGGTTCCCTCAATAACTGTGTCGGTCCTCAACGAGGCCGACAAGCTCGTGCGTCAACACGAATCCAGGACGCACCCCCTCGAATACAAGAGGGCCTTGGAATCTAAACTACCGGCACCCGACTCCATAACTTATAAGACGCTGGCCGATATAAAGGTCAGAGCCAAGAAGGGTGCGAAATTCTTTGGGGCGATGAAGACTGCCACCGGACTAACCGAACATCCGATCCGGTACAGGAGAGAGAACCCTCTTTACAACAAGTACCTAGAGGCTGCCAATAAGGAAGTAGCATAGGAGTCCCGCAACCTGTTTTTCAAGCGACCCTCTGTTCCCTCCCCCTCCCACTCCGGTACTCACACCTCAACGGCGGATCCTTCCACCTCCTCCGCCTCTCCCCCCGTCTCAGTTCTTCCGATGCCCTTCCCGGACCTATTTCCCCGATGACCACTACCAGGCCAAAACCATCACTTAGTCGCCACACAACTGAAATGGCCCACTCAAACCAGTACGCCAAGCGTGGACGCTTGGAATCCCCGGAGGAATCCACCACGAGACCGACACCAAAAAGGGCAAAGGGGCGCCAACCTAATAAAGAAGCCCCCTCGCCACTGATGACGGCAACTGCCCCTGGAACCTCCCACAAGAGACCAGCTACTCCGCCGGACCCACCACCACCTTTGCGTCCAAGGCTGGCCACAATGCCACGTGACCCCTCAAGCAGACCATTAGCTAGACCGCCCAGCCACCCAGGAAGCTTTAGAAGGTCACGTAGCTGCACTGAACACTCGCCAACCCAAACATTAATACATTATATTTACAGTGCATAGCCACCTGCAGCGAGTCCCTGCCAGAACGAGTGAAGGAGGTTATACGAACCTGCTTAACTGCTTCCACGGCCGCCCTACATGCCGCGCTCGATCGGTTGATCTCATCCGTTTTCGGCCCTATTAAGACCACCATACCTACACAGGCTCCTGTGACCGGCGCCTCCTCTTCAGTGGACAAAAGCCCTTCTGTGAGGAGACGCCGGACTCAGGACTAAAAGAAAGCCCAAGATCTCTCCAGAAAGGACCGGGGTCTACTGGTCGAGCGTATCTTGGAGGGCGCCCCTCTCACTACCCCGACGTATTTCCATCAATTGCTGCGGTGGAGGATCCATCGTGGAGTCAAGCAGGGAGACCCACTCTCGCCGTTCCTTTTCAACCTGGTGATGGATGAACTTCTTGAAGAACTGGGCTCCTCGGGAACGGAAGGTTCCTTTGGGAGTGAAGGTCTTTGCGTTCGCCGATGATTTCGTATTGCTCGAGGACCGGGACGCCGATGTGCCTGCCGCCCTGCAGATGGCGGCCGACTTTTTAGATCAAAGGGGGATGGGGATTAATCCCCTAAAATCACACTCGCTTTCGGCTGCCATGTTGCAGGGCAAGAGCGTGCCTCGGTCGCGACCTTGCTTCCAGCTCGGAGAGAAGTGGTTACCCATCACCACGGATGAGGGAGCATTTAAATATCTATGTCATATGGTGGACCCTTCGGGGATCGGGAAGCCTACTTTCTACAACATAGCGAGGTGGCTTCCTGCTCTCAAAAGGGCCCCCCTGAAACCGCATCAAAAGTTCACCCTGCTCGTCTCCCACGTTGTCCCAAAGCTGCTGCACGGTTTTCAGGTCCCGTCCATCACCAGCGCCACACTGAGGGAGGCTGATAAACTCATAAAAAGTTTGCTGCACCTCAACATCCACAACCCTGATTACCTTCCTTACTCCAAAATCAGGGATGGTGGTCTTGGAGTGCCGCACCTCCGCAGTCTCGTGCCAGCAATTTACGAGGGCAGGATAAGTAAGATGGACGCGTCGTTGGCCTATTGGGTAGGTGAGTTGCAAGCATACCAGCGTTTTCGCAACAAAATTCAGAGGCTAACATCTTCCTACTATACCAACTACTTCACCGCAGAGTTGGCCGCTAGCTTAGACGCGCGCCACGATAACGCAAATCGCAGCTGGATCCGTCGACCTCCTTCCTACTGGACTGGCAAGGATTATGTAAGGGCAGTGCAGGTGCGTACCTCAAATCTTCCAACCGTGGGCATCATGTCTAACCCCGCCGACGCTAGGCAGTGTGAAATCAGTGAATCAATTAGTCACGTCTTACAGGGCTGCGAATCCACTCACCACCTGCGCATCGAACGTCACAACATTATAGTGCGCAAACTAGCCAAGCACTGTCGGGCTCGAGGGTGGACCGTCTACGAAGAACCACATGTGTGCCACCCCGACGGTCAACTGTACAAGCCCGACCTAGTCATTCATCATACCGATAGAATTGCCACCGTGTGCGATGTGCAGCGGAAAGTTTACGACAATATGCACTTCCTTCAAGCCGCGGCAAAGACAACATTTAACCCAGCCCGAGGTCGCCCACTAGGACTCAACCTCGGCCCTGGCACCGGATAACAACGGTCGACCTTTTGTTGAATTGTGTTTTTCTATGTATACAATCACACAATGTACATAATACGTAATAGAAATTTTACTAGCCAAATGCCTCGTCATCTAATTAGTGACGCACATGAATGGATTAACGAAATTCCCACGGTCCCTACCCACTATCTAGCGAAACCACTGCCAAGGGAACGGGATAGAAAAAATTAGCGGGGAAAGAAGACCCTGTTGAGTTTGACTCTAGTCTGGCACTGTAAGGAGACATGAGAGGTGTAGCATAAGTGGGAGGCGGCTCTGCCGTCGAATCTGAAATACCACTACTTTCATCGTTTCTTTAATTACTCAGTTAGACGGAACGCGTCCGCTAACCGCGGCGGTCTGCACGGTGTTCTCGAGCCAAGCGTGCCGAGTGGCGTGAAGCGTCGGTCGACCTCTCGGGGGAGGTTTTCGTCCGATCGCCGTCATATGCTCCCGCGTGATCCGATTCGAGGACACTGCCAGGCGGGGCGTTTGACTGGGGCGGTACATCTGTCAAATAATAACGCAGGTGTCCTAAGGCCAGCTCAGCGAGGACAGAATCCTCGCGTAGAGAAAAAGGGCAAAAGCTGGCTTGATCCCGATGTTAAGTATGCACAGGGACTGCGAAAACACGGCCTATCGATGCTTTTGGCTTGAAGAGTTTTTAACAAGAGGTGTCAGAGAAGTTACCACAGGGATAACTGGCTTGTGGCGGCCAAGCGTTCATAGCGACGTCGCTTTTTGATCTTTCGATGTCGGCTCTTCCTATCATTGCGAAGCAGAATTCGCCAAGCGTCGGATTGTTCACCCGCCTATAGGGAACGAGAGCTGGGTTTAGACCGTCGTGAGACAGGTTAGTTTTACCCTCCTGATGACTCGTCGTTGCGATAGTAATCCTGCTCAGTACGAGAGGAACGGCAGGTTGGGACATTTGGTTCACGCACTCGCTCGATCGGGCGGTGGTGCGAAGCTACCATCCGTGGGATTATGCCTAAATGCCTCTAAGGCAGTATCATGTCTAGTCAAAGTAGGCAACGATACCTTTAGGTGTTCCGGGAGTCGAAAGGCTCTAAACCGGATATTTCGGCTCGTCTTTGCCTCATCTCGAAAGGTCGACTATCGGTCCATATTTCGATGTCGGAACTCGGAATTGTTTGTAGACGACTTATGTACCTAGCAGGGTGTCGTTCCCGGTAGAGCAGTTACCACGCTGCGATCTGTTGAGACTCTGCCCTTTGCTTGGGGATTCGTCACGATGTACTTGTACTTCTTGGGCGCACGACGATGATACATATATCGTTTTATTCATTCGAGCCGCCGTTTTCACCACACATCGTGTGTTGTTGTTGTTGTCGTTGTTGTTTGCACGTATGTCTGCATGTGACACCAGCATAGGCTTGCTTGGTGTCCAGTTATCAGACTTATTTGGGCACGCACAGACGCACACACGCCGCAGCACACAACCGTAATAAACGAGCGCCCGAACATACGAATAAAAATGTTGTACATCAATTTACGCACGTACGTACGTACGTCCGTGATCGTTCACCTCGAAAATATGCATTCATTTTTTTTGAAGAAATTAAAATTGATATTTTTCTTGATGATGATGTGTGTATAGAGCAGACGCCGAAAATCGTCGGGTCGGTCTCTGTTCGCATAATATATTTTCATCATCGAGAGACGCACACAAAAGTTTAAAAAAAACACCACACCATCTCGTTCGATCTTCTCATATGTTGTGAAAGAAGAACTAGTGTGTGTTGTGTGTGGAGAAAAAGAGGCGACTAACCATTACTACTTCTTACTTTAGTTTAGTTGTAGTTAATAGGCAGGGACCTATTTTATTAACAACACAAATTTATTTTAACAACGAACGAGAAGTATATGTACACATTTAACAAATAATATAGTAATAATAATAATAATGGGTGTTCTAAAATTATTACGAACGAAAAATATTAATAAATTAATAAAAATTTTCATCATACCAGTTTTATTCAGCAGTTAAACATAAAATAACAATAATATAATAATAATAATAAAAAATAAAAATATTGATTGATGATATGATTTAATAATGCTGGTAAAAATTACTATCGATAACGATAATTTTAATAAATGGTCGATGGGCGTTTTTCTGTACACGAATAGGCATCAAATCTGCGGCCGTTATTAGGTACACGAATAGGCATCACATCTAGGTCCGTTATTCGGTACGCAAAGTGAATTAATCCGCGACCGTATTTCTGTACCCATACCAGTATCGAATATATGTTAAATAAGGCGTGAGTGGTGAAATTTCGCAATTTGCACACTCACCACCAATGTTTCCTTTCGTTTCGAATGAGCGAATGGCCGAATATTATATTATTATATAGTAAAAGAAATTTCGGCAGTTATTCGGTACCGGTGCGCGAAAGACCTATATGTGGCGGTCGGTCAGTGTGCACGGTGCGAAAAGCGAAATTTCGATCGACACGAAATAATTTAGAAACTTTTACTATGGTTCGCATTTATTTCCGCTCGTCGATGTGTCCTTTCGTATCGAGTAAGCGAATTAACGAATATTATATTTTAATATAACCTCGCGTAGAGCAAAAGGGCAAAAGCTGGCTTGATCCAGAGTACAGTATGCATAGGGACTACGAAAGCATGGCCTATCGATCCTTTGGCTTGAAGAGTTTTCAACAAGAGGTGTGAGAAAAATTACCACAGGGATAACTGGCTTGTGGCGGCCAAGCGTTCATAGCCACGTCGCTTTTTGATCCTTCGATGTGGCTCTTCCTATCATTGCGAAGCAGAATTCGCCAAGCGTCGGATTGTTCACCCGCCTATAGGGAACGTGAGCTGGGTTTAGACCGTAATGAGACAAGTTAGGTTTACCCTCCTGATGACTAGTCGTTGCGATAGTAATCCTGCTCAGTACGACAGGAACCGCAGGTTCGGACATTTGGTTCACGCACTCGCTCGATCGAAGCTACCATCCGTGGGATTATGCCTGAACACTTTTAAGGCCGTATCCTGTCTAGTCAAAGTAGGCAACGATACCTTTAGGAGTTCCAGGAGTCGAAAGGCTCTAAACCATATGACTTTACTAGGCGTGCGGGGTTCGCACCCCGCGTCGCACTGGCCCTTAAATTGCCTGGCTGTGATGACTATCGGTCCATATTTCTAGCAGAGTGTTGTTCCCGGTAGAGCAGTTACCACGCTGCGATCTGTTGAGACTCTGCCCTTTGCTTGGGGATTCGTCACGATGTACTTGTACTTCTTGGGCGTACGATGATGATATGCGTTTTATTCGTTCGAGCCGCCGTTTTCATCACACATTGTATGTTGTTGTTGTCGTTGTTATTTGCACGTATGTCTGCATGTGACAAGAGCATAGGCTTGCTTTGTGTCCAGTTATCTGACTTTTTTGTACGTACGTACGTCGTCGTGATCGTTCACCTCAAAAATATGCATTCATTTTTTTTTTAAGAAATTAAAATTGATATTTTATTGATGATGATCATGATGTGTGTATAGAGCAGGCGCCCCGAAAATCGTCGGGTCGGTCTCTGTTCACACATCCGTTCACATAATATATTTTTGTAATCGAGAGACACACACACAAATATAAAAACCACCAACCATCTCGTTTGATCTTCTCACATGTGAAAGAAAAACGAGTGTGTGTTGTGTGTGGAGAAAAAGAGGCGACTAACGATTACTACTACTTCTTACTTAGTTTAGTTAGTTGTAGTTAATGGGGAGGGGGACTTATTTTATTATCAACACAACATTATTTTAACAACGAACGAATTATGTACACATTTAACAAATAATATATTAATAATTATAATAATAATAGGTGTTCTAAATTATTACGAACGAAAAATGTTAATAAATTAATAAAATATTGCATCATACCAGTTTTATTCAGCCAGTTCATCATAAATAACAATGATATAATATAATAATAATAATAATAAATAAAAATATTGATTGATTTGATATAATAATAATAATGTTGGTAAAAATTACTATCGATAACGATAATTTTAATAAGTGGTCGATGGGCGTTATTTGGTACACGAATAGGCATCAGATCTGCGGCCGTTATTCGGTACACGAATAGGCATCACATCTGCGGCCGTTATTCGAAACGCAAAGTGAATTAAACCGAGACCGTTTTTCTGTACCCATATCCGTATCGAATGTATGTTAAATAAGGCGTAATTGGAGAAATTTCGCAATTTGCACACTCACCACCTATGTTACCTTTCGTTTCGAATGAGCGAATGAACGAAAGTTATATTATTATATAGAAAAAGAAATTACGGCAGTTATTCGGTACCGGTGTGCGAAAGACCTATATGTGGCGGTCGGTCGATGTGCACTATGCGAAAAGCGAAATTTCGATCGACACGAAATAATATCGAAACTTTTACCACGGTTCGCATTTATTTCCGCTAGTCGATGTGTCCTTTCGTATCGAGTAAGCGAATTAACGAAAATTAAATTTTAATATAATAAAAGTAATTTCTGCCGTTATTCGGTACCTATGTAGGAAAAACCTATACGAGGCGGTCGGTCGGTGTGCACGGTGCGAGAGACGTTATTGGGTACCGGCGTGCTAAAAACTTATATGTGGCGGTCGGTCGGTGTGCACCATGCTAAAAGCGTTATTCGGTACCGGTGTGCGAAAAACCTAATGTCGAACGTTTTAACTTCGGTTCCCTTTATTTTTACTCGCCGATGTGTCCTTTCGTATCGAGTAAGTGATTTAACAAAAATTATATTTTAATATAATAAAAATAATTTCTGCCGTTATTCAGTACCTATGTACGAAAAACCTATATGTGGCGGTCGGTCGGTGTGCACGATGCTAAAAGCGTTATTCGGTACCGTGCGAAAAACTTATATGTGCGGTCCGTTGGCGTGCACGGTGCGAGAAGGGTTATTCGGTACCTGTGTGAGAGAGACGTATATATGGGCGGTGCACGGTGCGATGAGCGAAGTCTTTTACTTCGGTTCACATCGAACTAGTGAGTATTGGCAGGGAGCGAATTTTCGAATTACGCAAATAAAGTCGAGTATTACGCTTCGGTTCGTCTTGTTTCACACACAAATGATATTTTCGGGCAGGGCTAGGTGGAAAAATAAAAATATAATTTATCGCCGTTATTCTGTACAAATGCATCGGTCGTGCAGGTCGTTCGGGTGAAAAGTGGAAGATTGAAGAAGAACGACGCCGCGAGCAGTATATGTATATATATCGCAAAGAAACGCCGCAATATATATCCTTTTGGCTATAATAAACTGTTGCATGGGTGTCAAATAAAACTTGTTTAACAATTTTTTGCCCTATGCGACGAACGGAGAGACGAACGACGAATAACGGCGGGCGGCGACATCGGCAACGGGCAGCGAAAACGCGACACAACACCAATGTAGTGTACTACCATTATATACGTTACGTGTAATAAGTCGGCCGACGTGTTTTTAGTTTTATCTCTTGTGAGGGAACGCGAGGTGTCAGTGTGTCACCAAGCTGCTACTTCTCTAGTATTATATATAATATAATATAATAAGATGTGTGTGATTTTGTGTGTTCGGTGTGCCTCATATAATCGTTTCCCATCATATAATACATTACATCATCGTCTGTTGAAAATAAAATCACGGCCTCACGTATCTGAACAGTTCGATGTATTTAATAAAACGACGACGAACGGAGAGACGAACGACGAACAACGGCGGGCGGCGACACACCGCAACGCCCAGCAAAAACACGACACAACACCAGTATAGTGTACTGCCATTATATATGTTACATGTAATAAGTCGGCCGGCGTGTTTTTAGTTTTATCTCTTGGGGGAATGCCAGGTCTCAGTGTTGCACCAATGTGCTACTCTATTATAATATATAATAAGATGTGTGTGGTTTGTGTGTCGGTTGTGCTACAATATAAAATCGTTCCCCGTATTACTACATATATCGCAAAGAAACGCCGCAATATATATCCTTTTGGCTATAATAAACTGTTGCATGGGTGTCAAATAAAACTTGTTTAACAATTTTTTGCCCTATGCGACGAGCGGAGAGACGAACGACGAACAACGGCGGGCGGCGACATCGGCAACGGGCAGCGAAAACGCGACACAACACCAATGTAGTGTACTACCATTATATACGTTACGTGTAATAAGTCGGCCGACGTGTTTTTAGTTTTATCTCTTGTGAGGGAACGCGAGGTGTCAGTGTGTCACCAAGCTGCTACTTCTCTAGTATTATATATAATATAATATAATAAGATGTGTGTGATTTTGTGTGTTCGGTGTGCCTCATATAATCGTTTCCCATCATATAATACATTACATCATCGTCTGTTGAAAATAAAATCACGGCCTCACGTATCTGAACAGTTCGATGTATTTAATAAAACGACGACGAACGGAGAGACGAACGACGAACAACGGCGGGCGGCGACACACCGCAACGCCCAGCAAAAACACGACACAACACCAGTATAGTGTACTGCCATTATATATGTTACATGTAATAAGTCGGCCGGCGTGTTTTTAGTTTTATCTCTTGGGGGAATGCCAGGTCTCAGTGTTGCACCAATCTGCTACTCTATTATAATATATAATAAGATGTGTGTGGTTTGTGTGTCGGTTGTGCTTCAATATAAAATCGTTCCCCGTATTACTACATATATAAATATATCGTCATCGTTATCGTCTGTTGAAAATAAAATCACGGCCTCGCGTCTGGACAGTTCGATGAATTGAATAAAACGATGAACGAGAGACGACCGGTGGGCGGCGAGAAGCGGAAGGGGCAGCAAAAACGCGACACAACACCAGTGTAGTGTACTGCCACATATACGTTACGTGTAAGTCGTCAGGCGTGGAGTTTTTTTTTTAGTTCATCTCGTGGGGAACGCGAGGTCTTAGTGTGTTGCACTAATCTGCTACTCTATTATAATATAATAAGCTGTGCGTGGTTTGTGTGTCGGTGTACCTCTCATATAAAATCTTTTCCCGTAATACTATAATATATAATATCATCATCGTCATATCGTCTGTTGAAAATAAAATCATGGCCCCGTGACTGGACAGTTCGATGTTTTAATAAAACGAGACGCGAGAAATCAGTTGCCGCCGAGGAAATTTTTTTCTGTCTCTCACCTACCTTATATCGTCTGTTAAATATAAAATCACGGCTTCACGTGTCTGGACAGTTCGATGTTGAAAACTTTAACAGGTAGTTTGAACCTGTCCGAATAGCACGGTTCGCGGGACCCATTTTGCGGACACTCATATATAATTATGTGTGAACGTGTATGGCCCTTATGCCAGCAGCTTGTTTGACTGGAACCACGTAAGGACATAAAAACAGTCACCAACAACAACTGCTGCATTCAGCACATCTATATCGTCTGTTGAATATAAAATCACGGCCTCACGTGTCTGGACAGTTCGATGTTGAAAACTATAACAGGTAGTTTGAACATGTCCGAATAGCACGTTCGCGGGACCCAATTCGTATATTCGTTTATGCGTATGGCCCATATGCGAGCAACAACATGTAAACTGACGAGACAATAATTTTAATCTAACGCACAATGATGTTTTTGTAGTGTGTATAAGCCTTGGCGAGATGTGAAATTTAAAATTTCTGTTCTCTCTCACACATATGCATTTCGGAGTTGTGCACCAAGAGTCTCTTCTCCTATTCTTGTTGTTCACCGAGACCGGCCGTCGTGTGCTTGTGCCTATGTGCCTTAGGCCGACGTGTCTCCGGGCGCATTATCAAACAATGGTCGTGAGTCTGCAATAATGTGTGAACGTCTAGTCACAATATCGCCGTAGCACAACCGCCAACCCGTGTTTCGTGTACTTTACACAAGTATACATCGCGTCCACCGTCTTGTCCCGGCCACAGGGGAGGGATAGGTATTTTACTGGCGTGCCCTCTATTACCAATGTGTTCAGGCGTTAACCCGGGAGTCCGTGCACGCGTAAACCGGGTTATGTGCGATGTTCCGTTCAGAAGAGCAGAAATACAAACCACCTCTTTATATATAAATAAATGAGCTCGTCGTTACACCGCGCCCGATCACGCGCTCGCCTCCGCCTCCGCAATTTTTTATGGTGGCGTGTGTGTGTGTGCGTGCGTGCGAGTGTGCGCGACTAAACAGTGCTCCCTGGATGATCTTGCCAGTAGTCATATGCTTGTCTCAAAGATTAAGCCATGCATGTCTCAGTACAAGCCAAATTAAGGTGAAACCGCGAAAGGCTCATTAAATCAGTTATGGTTCATTAGATCGTACCACTTATCCTTGGATAACTGTGGTAATTCTAGAGCTAATACATGCAAAAAGAGTTCCGACCGGAGACGGAAGGAGCGCTTTTATTAGATCAAAACCAATCGGTGTCGGACGCGAGTTCGTTTATCGAACAACTTGGTGAATCTGAATAACTTATTGCTGATCGCACTTATCAACTGTCGATGGTAGGTTCTGCGCTTACCATGGTTGTAACGGGTAACGGGGAATCAGGGTTCGATTCCAGAGAGGGAGCCTGAGAAACGGCTACTACATCCAAGGAAGGCAGGAGGTGCGCAAATTACCCACTCTCGGAGGTAGTGACAAAAAATAACAATACGGGACTCATCCGAGGCCTTGTAATCGGAATGAGAACACTCTAAACCTTTTAACGAGGATCAATTGGAGGGCCAGTCTGGTGCCAGCAGCCGCGGTAATTCCAGCTCCAATAGCGTATATTAATGTTGTTGCGGTTAAAAAGCTCGTAGTCGAATCTGTGTCCCGCGCCGCCGATTCATCGCTCGCGGTGTCTAACTGGCGTGCCCGCGGGACTTCCTGCCGGTGAGCTTATTCCGCGAGGAAATCCCATCACGGTGCTCTTCACTGAGCGTCGAGGTGGGCCGGCACGTTTACTTTGAACAGATTAGAGTGCTTAAAGCAGGCTAAAACTTCGCCTAAATACTTAGTGCATGAAATAATAGAATAGGATCTCGGTTCTATTTTGTTCGTTTTCGGAACACCGAGGTAATGATTAATAGGAACGGATGGGAGCATTCGTATTGCGACGTTAGATGTGAAATTCTTGGATCATCGCAAGACGGACTAAAGCGAAAGCGTTTGTCAAAAACGTTTTCGTTGATCAAGAACGAAAGTTAGAGGTTCGAAGGCAATCAGATACCGCCCTAGTTCTAACCATAAACGATGCCAGCCAGCGATCCGCCGACGTTTCTCCGATGACTCGGCGGACAGCATCCGGGAAACCAAAGCTTTTGGGTTCCGGGGGAAGTATGGTTGCAAAGCTGAAACTTAAACTAAGAATATGTTAGCAAGAACCACGACGAGTGAGCGTTAGAATTCATCAAGGTGGTCTGTTTAATTAATTTTCAACGCCTGACCATAGATAATATCTGATATATTATCGTGTATTGCTCAGCTCAGAACTGACACGGACTTGGGGAATCCGACTATCTAATTAAAACAAAGCAATGCGATGGCCCAAGCGGTTGTTGACGCAATGTGATTTCTGCCCAGTGCTCTGAATGTCAACGTGAAGTAATTTAAGCAAGCGCGGGTAAAAGGCGGGAATAACTATGACTCTATTCATGACCTTAGTAAGAGACGGACGTGTTGTTAAATTCGCTCCGCATCCGAAACATAACCAAGATTTCTTTCAGGGTCTTGCCCCTCGCGCGTGAATATTCGAAATATGCAATGGGGCCCGTACCCCATCGTGGTCGCTGTAAATCTGCAAAGTCCCGGTGAGTCGCCTTATTTTTCCCCCCAACACATATTCTTCGAAGTTTTCACCCTCCATAGCATCCCCACAGGACCTTTCCCGGCAAATGCCGGCACCTTTTCACCGAGTGACCCCAATCCACCCACCAGCCACTTAACTGAGCCTACCAGTTTCCAGGGTCTCTCTATTACATCCCAACGTACCACCGAACTTGGTCACCCGTGCCTGAAGTGTCAGCGGGTGTTTTCCACTAAGGCAACGTGAGTCCTACATTGTAGCGTATGTAGGAATGCCGAGAAAATTAAATGTAGTTACTGTAGCCGTCAGTTTGGAACCTCAAAGCTTGTGCGTTAGCATGAAGCCAGAATGCACCCCCTCGAATACAAGAGGGTGCTTGAGGATACAGCACTGGCGCCAGAGGCTGTCTTAATGACGAAACTGGCCCAAATATAGGCCCGAAGTCTCAAAGGTGCTAAGTTCTTAGGAGCCATACGGGCTACTACCGGTCTAACAGACCATCAGATCCGGTATAGGCGGGAGTCCAAGGCATACAAGTTATACCTGGAGAATGCTCGGAAGGAAGTTGCTAAGGAGGCGCGGAAAATCTTCACTACTGGAGTAACCACTTCTTCCGTTTCTGTTGCTTCCCCTACTCCTGGTGCGGAACTTGCCACCCCTTCCGCTTCTACTTTCGCTCCGGCAGATTCGCACTCTTACGAACAACCCCCCTTCCCATAGGGTTGGGCACATCAACCCTCCCTTTCTACGCTGACAGCGATAATACCTGCATGACTACAATGCTGAACTCCACCACCGGCAAGAGAGGACGGACGTTTTCCCCAGAGGAATCACCACCGACCCACTCCGAAGAGGATCAAGGGACGCCCCATACATCGTACCCCCCCTTCGCTGCCGGATTAGGCTATCCCCAGAACCTCCTCCAAGCGACAAGCTACGCCACCGGACCCACCCACACCTACTCATCCCAGGCTTGCTACGTTGCCCCTCGCATCCCCAATCAACGCTAATGTTATGAGCCCTACTGCCCCCTGGACAACTAAGGAGATCCTTAAGTTGTGCCACCATGACTGACCCCATGACCTCATCGTTTTTAGACACCATCACAGGTTGCAGCTCTAAGCTCCCTGCCAACATTTCTGCCGCAATTCGAGTGTGCCTGGTTTCCAGCGACGGGGCCCTTCCGGACTCTCTGGAACAACTAATCCGCGCCCTGTTCCGAACATCTTCTACCGCAAGGCCTCCCAGGTCCACCCCCCTTGCCGCTGAGCCTCCTAGAAACCCTGGTTCCTCTGGTACTGGTCGGGTGGGCGATTTCAAGATGGCCCAAGATCTGTTTAAGAAGAACAAGAGACAATTGATCGACCGAGTCTTGTCCGGCTCCCCGCTCACTGATCCCGACATTACTCCTACCATCTCGGCCGTAGAGGACTTTTTTGGGACCATTCTAGAGTCCCCTTCTCTACCAGACGACGAGGCGTTCCACGTTTCCCCCCATAAACTCGACGACCTCTTTTCACTAATCTTTCCGGAGAAGATTATGGCCGCAGCCAAATCCTGGACTGCCGCTGCCCCGGGCTTCGACGCCATTTCTGTCGCCGATGTTTGGAGGGCTAGCCCCTTCTATCTTGAACCTGTCCGAATAGCACGGTTCGCGGGACCCATTTCGCGGGCACTCGTATATGGTTATATGTGAACGTATATGGCCCTTATGCGAGCAACGTGTTTTGACTGGTACACGACGTGAAAGAACAGTCACCAACAGCAACTGCTGCATGCACACATCTCTATCGTCTGTTGAATATAAAATCACAGAATTACGTGTCTTGACAGTTCGATGGTGTTTGTGCACTCTGTTGCATAAACAAAAACTCTAACAGGTAGTTTGAACCTGTCCGAATAGCACGTTCGCGGGACCCATTTCGTATATTCGTTTATGAGTATGGCCCATATGCGAGCAACATGTAGACTGAATATGTAATACAGTGCACGCCGCTTAATATGATCACAACGGGACTCGGGGTTTTTGATAACAATAACCGATTGATAATAATAGCCGAAAAACAAAACTTTATTTTAAATAAAAATATATAACGTAACAAACTATAATAACGTAACATTTTGAATTGTCTACAATTAATTGTTATATAACTTTCATGTTGCTTCAATAGTTTATTAGCAATTGGCAAAAAATGTCAAAAATTAAGAATTTTATGAAAAATATATTTTAACAAAATTTGTTCAGTTTTTCATTCTCTTGAACTTTTGTTCGAAAAGTTTTGTAATATTTTTCATATTAAAAAAAAATATCGGAAAAAAACAAAAAACGCCTCGAGTAAACACCCACTTCCGGTTTATGAATGTTTACCAAAAGCTTTTCAGTTCCAGTTTTTAACGATAAAACCTTAAGTTTAAAGTTTCATCTCAATCGGATCAGTCGTTTTTGAGATACAGCACCCATGGACAGACACACACACAGACACAATTTTTTTTTTCCAGAAATTAGTTTAATGGACTCGGGGGACCTCAAAACGGATATTTCCGCAAAAAAAAATTCAAAAAAAAATCACGATTACAATACTTCCCCTATATATACTTCGTATATAGGGAAAGTAAAAATGATAACATAAACCGAAATCATGATTACTATAAACGAAAATTTTTGTATGTAGTATTACACGTTCGGCCCGTTCTTCGCAAAAGTGATAACAATATCCGATTGATAACATTATCCGTGATTCTAATAAGCGGCGTCTACTGTATTTCCAGTAGCGGTGCGTAAAAACTCCGTGAAAATTCTAATGCAATAACTGACCGAATTCCGAGCGAGAATGGAAACTTATGTTGATTGAAATATATATCATCATAAAGTCAGACGTGCAGGGGACCCGAGCGCGCGGTCCCCTTGGCCGAGACGATGATTCCAATCTAACGCACAATGATGTTTTTTGTAGTGTGTGTAAGCCTTGACGAGATGTGAAATTTAATATTTCTCTTCTCTCTCACATATGCATTTCGGAGTTGTGGACCGAGAGTCTGTTCTCCTATTCTTGGTGTTCACAGAGGCCATCGTGTGCGCACACCACACCGAGCAGTGGCTCAATGCTCTTCTTTTCGCGTGTGCGTGTGCATATGTGCCGTCGGCCGACGTGTCTCTGAGCGCATTAACAAACGTGGGTCTGCAATAATGTGTGAACGTCTAGTTGCAATATCACCGTAGCACAATCACCGCCCCGTGTTCCGTGTCGTTTACACAAGTATACATCGCGTCCACCGCCTTGTCCCCGCCACAGGGGAGGGATAGGTGTTTTACTGGCGTGCCCTGTATTACCAATGTGTTGACGCGATAACCCGGGGGTCCGTAAACGCATAAACCGGGATTAGTGCGATGTTACGTTCAGCAGAGCAGAAATACAAACCACCTCTTTATACATAAATAAATGAGCTCGTCGATACACCGCTCGCGATCGCGCGCCCGCCTCCACCGCTATTTTTTGTGGTGGCTTCCTGGTTGATCCTGCCAGTAGTCATATGCTTGTCTCAAAGATTAAGCCATGCATGTCTCAGTACAATCCAAATTAAGGTAAAATCGTGAAAGGCTCATTAAATCAGTTATGGTTCCTTAGATCGTACCACTTATTCTTGGATAACTGTGGTAATTCTAGAGCTTATACATGCAATCATTTAAATGGAATAAATCGTTCAATTGTTATTAACAAAAGAAATAAATTCTTTTGGAACTTTGAAGACAAATTCCGACTTAACCGTAAATTTTTGAATATAGATAAGTTGCTTTAAATCGTCATATTTTGACACCAGGAATCTATGGTCCAGCCATTTCCCCACATTAATGGGACACTAAATAATAATTATTATACATAATTTACATTATTTAAACAAAGACAGCCACAAAAAACATTTATTTTCGATTCGATGGAAAACTAGATTTTGTTTTTATTAGAGAAAAAGATATATATTTAATTGTTTTGTGGGAAAACCGTAAAAGATATCAAATATTATTAAGAGACAAGAAAGTTTTTAAATTAAATGGTCTTTTAAATAGTATTTTTTTAGTTTTTATTTGATGCACCAATAAAAAAATATTTTAGTTTTTAAGAGGTTACTGTTTTTTATACTTCTTGTTAACCAATAATGGCCATAATAACTGAAATGATGTATTATATTGTGGTAGTTATCAATAATAAATTTTATTCAAATCGAATGAAGCGTTCAATTGTTATAAACAAAAGAAATAAAAATTTTTGGTACTTTGAAGATAAATTCCGGCTTAACCGTAAATTTATATATATATATATATATAAGTTGCATTAAATCATCATATTTTGACCTTTGAAATCTATGGTCCGGCCCTTTCCACACATTAACGGAACACCCTGTATATTATATATTTCTGAAGGCGTCTGGCCGTACGTGTACACGGTGTCTTTACGCATTTGAGCGTTCCGCCGCACTCTCTTCGCATATATTATTTGATTCAGACCTCAGAGCAGGTGGGAATACCCGCTGAATTTAAGCATATTACTAAGGGGTTTAAACGAAACTAACCAGGATCCTCTAAGTAGCGGCGAGCGAACAGGGAAAAGCCCAGCACCGAATCCCGCGGCCGTATAACGCGTTGTCGCAGGAAAATGTGGTATTAGGGAGGATCCGTCATCTCGAGGTCGTACGGTGCGTTCAAGTCCTACTTGAACTGGGCCACTACCCATAGAGGGTGCCAGGCCCGTAGCGATCGCCGTCGACAGCGGGAGGATCTCTCCTCAGAGTCGGGTTGCTTGAGAGTGCAGCTCTAAGTGGGTGGTAAACTCCATCTAAGGCTAAATATAACCACGAGACCAATAGCGAACAAGAAACGTGAAGGAAAGTTGAAAAGAACTTTGAAGAGAGAGTTCAATAGAACGTGAAACCGTTCAGGGGTAAACCTGAGAAACCCGAAAAGTCGAATGGGGAGATTCAGCGTATCTCGTCTGCTCTGAAGTGCTGGGCGCTTGTGAAACGGTCACGGACCTCAGTCCGACGATCGCTCCGTCCTCGCCCATTTTTCGGGGAGACGAACTCGTGCACTTCTCTTCTAGTAGGACGTCGCGTCCCGTTGGGTGCAGGCCTAAGGATCTTGGTGGGGACCGAGTGGCGCCTTTGGGCCGTTTCCGTTCGGACCCCGTCTCCCGGCCTGCTCGCCCGACGGCATAGCAGTGGCGTGGGGCCGCGATCTTATTCGCGTCCGGCCCGTCGCAAGTGCTTGCGGATATCTGATGGGAGTCTGGGGACTAGTGCCTCGACTCCGCCGGACCCGTTCGACTGCTGGCGACGGTGTCCTCCATTGCACATGAGTCAGTCGATCCTAAGCCCTAGGCGAAAACCGATTTTGATGTTGGTGTATCTCAATAGCGATGACATTTTATCATGTTACATTGTTGATAAAAATCACACCCAACGGGCGAAAGGGAACCCGGCAGCGGAACCGTTAATAAGTCGTGCCCTCGCAAGAGAGTTCGTCGGATCAACCCAAAAAGTCCTGGAGACGCCGTCGGGAGATCCGGAAAGAGTTTTCTTTTCTTTATGAGCGTCGAGTTCCATGGAATCCTCTAGCAGGGAGATGTGGTTTGGAGCGCGAAGAGCACCGCAGTTGCGGCGGTGCCCGGATCATCCCCTCTCAAAGCTATGAGAGCACGGTACAGGAGGGAATCCACAACGTATAAGCGTTATCTGGAGAATGCGAGGAAAGAAGTAGAAAATGAGTCGCGCCAACTTTTCTTCGGCGGCCCGTCACTTCTTAAACACCCCTGTTGGCACCCGCCATTATCTCCGCCAAACGAGCTCGCATACTATCCCCAGAGGAATGCACCAGCCGGCCAACTCCAAAAAGGGCAAGGGCGCCGAACCTTCACGCAGCCCCCTCGCAAATCTCCGAGTCGGCCCATCCTGGAACTTCCTCCAAGAGAAATGCCACACCGCCCGATCCACCACCAGCCACGCGTCCACGGCTGGCCACTATGCACCAGGAGCAGAGTTGTACTGATATTAACACCTCCTCTAATAACTCTCTGTTTTTAGACTGCATCTCCATCTGCAGCGAATGCCTGCCAGAAGAAAGGAAGGTCGATATTAGATCCTGTCTGGTTGCTATGGATAAAGCCCTCCCGGTTGCTCTGGATCGGCTGATTTCATCCACTTTTGGCCCCCTTCCAAAGCTCCAAACACCTAAGCCTCCTGCCCCCGCTGGCGCGCTTCTCACAGGCACTAGCCCGTCGGGGAGGCGCCGACGGCCGCAGGACTACAAAAAGGCACAAGACCTCTACAATAAAGATCGGGGTCGGCTGATCGAGAGGATCCTGTAGGGCTTACCTCGCCCGACATCACTCAACCTATGTCAGCGGTCGAGGAGTTTTACGGATCAATTCTTGAGTCTCAGTCACCGCCCGATAACGACGCATACCTCGCCTCGTCCATCGATTATAGGGGTCTTTTCGTCCCCGCCCTTCCGGAGGAGGTCATGTCCGCATGCAAGACCTGGAAAGCTGCTGCTCCTGGCGTCGACGACATCACCGTCGCCACCATTTGGCCATTTTATATAACTTGTTTTTTTTCAGTATCACCACCCTCATGAAAACTGCTGCGGACTGGCGGGGACCGTAGTGAACCTACTAACTGGCGTCCCATCACGATCGCATCTGCCCTACAACGCCTCCTACGCCGTATTCTGCTGGCACGATTGTCGTCGGAAGTTACGTTAAACCCATCCCAACGAGGGTTGATAAATACAGACGGGACGATAATAATAGTAATAGTAATGGTTCACTTTTATATCGCCGGCAGAAAATCCGCCGGTAAGTCTTACAACGTAGTAGCTTTGGACGTCCGCAAGGCCTTTGATACGGTTTCTCACCACTCCAACCAGAGAGACCTCCTAAAATTCAATATACCAACAGGCCTAACAAATTATATCATGGAATCTCTGGGTAGATGTTCTACTACACTGAAGTGTGGTGGCGCCGATTCGAGGTCCTTGAGGATTCAGCGTGGGGTAAAGCAGGGTGACCCTCCGTCTCTTTTCTTGTTTAACCTGGTCATGGACGAGCTCCTCTCCGAGCTGGGTTCCTCAGGCACGGGTGTGTCCTTAGGAAGCAACGGCACTAGGTGCCCTGTTCACGCTTACGCGGACGATCTGATCATCTTCGAGGACAGGGACGCTGATTTGCCGCTGGCCTTAAGCACGGCGGCCGACTTCCACAACCGTATGGAGATGGGGATTAATCCCCTAAAACCTAACTCCATTTCGGCTGCCATCGTGCAAGGAAAGAGCGTCCCAAGATCCCGTCCGTGCTTCCAGCTTTCTGGGAGGAGGTTTCCCGTGACCACGGACAAGAATGCTTTCCGCTACCTGGGCCATATTGTGGACCCTTCGGGGATCAGGAAACCTACCTTATTCAATCTGTTAAGGTGGTTGCCTGCTCTCCGCAGGGCCCCACTGAAGCCCATGTAAAAGTTCTCTCTGCTGAACTCCCACGTTATACCAAGGCTAATACATGGTCTTCAAGTCCCTACCATCACAACTGCCACTCTTAAAGAGGCAGATCAGTTAATCAGGAAGTTTATTAAGGAGGTGCTGCACCTCAATTCCCACACCACCTCATTTACAGTAGGCTGAGGGATGGGGGACTTGTGGTGCCGCATCTCCGCAGTCTCGTGCCTGCGGTATATGTTGGTAGGCTCAATAAAATAAGACTTATCTTGGCACCCTGGACGGACGATGTCGAAGTGTATCAGCATTTTGGGGCGAGGCTTGACAGACTACAGTCATCCACTAACACCAACTCGTTCGCCGTCGCGCTCGCGTGATAAGGATTATGTAGGAGCGGTACAACTGAGAACCAACAATCTGCCTACGGTGGGCATCATGTCCAACCATGCCGAGGCTCGGCAGTGTAGGGCAGGATGCCCCCGGGTGGACCAGGGTTGCGAACTCACCCATCGCCTTCCGATAGCACGCCACAACAATCTCTGCCCAAAACTAGCCAAACACTCTCGGGCTCGAGGGTGGACTGTCGAGGAAGAGCCTCATGTGCGCCACCCCGACGGACGACTCTAAAAGCCCGACCTTGTTATTCACCCATAATTCCAAAGCAGCTACTGTGTGCGATGAGCAGTTGGCATGGGAGGGCTCGCGATCTTTGAACGCTACCTGGGATGCTAAGCGGGAGGTTTACGATCAATACCACTTTATTCCAAGCCGCCGCCACCAAATGGCCAGGCGTGTATCTCTCTTTTTACACCCCTGATCCTGGGCGCCAGGGGCATCTGGCCGGCCGTTAACAGTATTACCTCCGAGAGGCCTTTCTTTTGGGCGGAGTTTTAGGGAGGCCTGCACGACCGCCACTCTCCGATGGGGCTCTTCAGACAACCACCCTAACACCCGGCCCGTGAAATATTCAGCAGAGGCCCTTCGCGGTTCCGGACCCGTCCGACAGCGGAAAATCTTCGGTCAAAATGTGCTTTAGATACTTTTAACACTTGTTACAATGTACACTACTAAATAAACATTGTAAATAGCCAAATGCCTCGTCATCTAATTAGTGACGCGCATGAATGAATTAACGAGATTCCCACTGTCCCTACCCATTATCTAGCGAAACCACTGCCAAGGGAACGGGTTTTGAAAAATTAGCGGGGGAAAGAAGACCCTGTTGAGTTTGACTCTAGTCTGCTACTGTAAGGACACATGAGAGGTGTAGCATAAGTGGGAGGCGGCTCTGCAGTCGAAACTGAAATACCACTACTTTCATCGTTTCCTTATTTACTCGGTTAGGGAGTGATCCCGATGTTTCAGTATGCATAGGGACTGCGAAAGCACGGCCTATTGATCCTTTTGCCTTGAAGAGTTTTCAACAAGAGGTGTCAGAAAAATTACCACAGGGATAACTGGCCTGTGGCGGTCAAGCGTTCATAGCGACGTCGCTTTGAACGCAGATTTCGCCAAGCGTCGGATTGTTCACCCGGCCTATAGGGAACGTGAGCTGGGTTTAGACCGTCGTAAGACAGGTTAGTTTTACCCTCCTGATGACTCATAGTTGCGATAGTAATCTTGCTCAGTACGAGAGGAACCGCAGGTTCGGCATTTGTTTCACGCACCCGCTCGATCGGGCGGTGGTGCGAAGCTACCATACGTGGGATTATGCCTGAACACCCCTAAGGGACGTATCTTGTCTACTCAAAGTAGGCAACGATACCTTTAGGAGTTCCGGGAGTCGAAAGGCTCTAAGCCCTATAACTTCACTAGGCGTGGGGTGTTAGCACCGCGCGTCGCACTGTTGTTGACCTTGCAGTGTTCTGTCATCAGACTATTATTTTAACCATTTTCCGGTCTTGGTTCTGAAGTAGCAATTGACCTTCTTTGGTGTCTGGCCTTGCTATTTCTCTTGTGCAGTGGGTGAAGGGTTATCGCCTCTGTTTTAGACACCACCGTATTCCTTGGTGAGACTGACATAAATCTTTGTCTCGGGTTTTGTACCGTATATACCTGCTCCTACCCCTCTATCGGTCTTAAAGCTGTCCATGAACCAATTTGATTCTGTTTTGGTGGGTTGGCCTTCAATACTAAAAAATTTGAAAAAAACCAAGGCTACCTATTGTAAAATTTCTTTTTCGTATTTTCTAACATGTTAAACCATAAATAAATTAGTTTTGAACTATATTTGATAAATGCAGCTAAAGAAGTAATTGAAAGAAATAAAGTGGAAACTGTGAAAAGTCAACTTGGAAAAACAAATTCTGGCGATTCGCCTTTGCGATTTTCTATGAAAATTAAATCGCATTGTTTAATTAAAATTTTAAGTCCAGGCAAAAAGAAGGGACCTTAAAAAGCGTGCAAAGTATGCAAATCTAAGGAAAACTAAAGACTAGTTATATGTGCAAATTTTATAACGTTCCTATTTTTAACGTTACCACATTTAAAAAAAACTATATATTAAATTTATTTATTTATTTGAATGTGTTGCCGCGTTATCCCGGGGGTCCGTGCACGCGTAAACCGGGATATGTGCGATGTTTCCGTTCATCAGAGCAGAAATACAAACCACCTCTTTATACATAAATAAATGAGCTCGTTGGTTAAACCGCGCGCGATCGCGCGCCCGTCTCCGCTCCTATTTGTTGTGGTGGCGTGTGTGTGCGTGCGTGCGTGCGAGTGTGCATGACTAAACACAGCTCCCTGGTTGATCCTGCCAGTAGTCATATGATTGTCTCAAAGATTAAGCCATGTATGTCTCAGTACAGGCCAAATTAAGGTAAAACCGCGGAAAGGCTCATTAAATCAGTTATAAATTCCTTATATCGTACCACTTATCGTTGGATAACTGTGGTAATTCTAGAGCTAATACATGCAAACAGAGATCCGACCGAAGACGAAAGGAGCGCTTTTATTGGATCAAAACCAATCGGTGTCGGACGCGAGTTCGTTCATCGTACAACTTGGTGAATCTGAATAACTTATTGCAGATCGCACGGTCTCGCACCGGCGATGCATCTTTCAATTGTCTGCTTTATCAAGTGTCGATGGTAGGTTGCTGCGCCTACCATGGTTGTAACGGGTAACGAGGAATCAGGTTTCGATTCCGGAGAGGGAGCCTGACAAACGGCTACCACATCCAAGGAAGGCAGCAGGCGCGCAAATTACCCACTCCCGGCACGGGGAGGTAGTGACGAAAAATAAACGATACGGTACTCATCCGAGGCCTCGTAATCGGAATGAGAACACTCTAAACCTTTTAACGACGATCAACTGGAGGGCCAGTCTGGTGCCAGCAGCCGCGGTAATTCCAGCTCCATTAGCATATATTAAAGTTGTTGCGGTTGAAAAGCTCGTAGTCAAATCTGTGTCCCGCGCCGCCGGTTCATCGCTCGCGGTGTCTAACTGGCGTGCCCGCGGGACGTCCTGCCGGTGAGCTTAGAACGCGAGGGCGGCTCAACTTGAAATCCCATCGCGGTGCTCTTCACTGAGTGTCGAAATGGGCCGGCACGTTTACTTTGAACAAATTAGAGTGCTTAAAGCAGGTTAAAACTTCGCCTGAATACTTAGTGCATGGAATAATAGAATAGGACCTCGGTTCTATTTTGTTGGTTTTCGGAACCCCAAGATAATGATTAATAGGAACAGATGGGGTATTCGTATTGCAACGTTAGAGGTGAAATTCTTGGATCGTCGCAAGACGGACTAAAGCGAAAGCATTTGCCAAAAACGTTTTAATTTATCAAGGGCGAAAGTTAGAGGTTCGAAGCGATCAGATACCGCCCTAGTTCTAACCATAAACGATTCCAGCCAGGGATCCGCCGACGTTCCTCCGATGACTCGGCGGGCAGCTTCCAGAAACCAAAGCTTAAGTATGGTTGCAAAGCTGAAACTTAAAGGAATTGACGGAAGGACACCACCAGGAGTGGAGCTTAATAACAGGTCCTATGATGCCCTTAGGTGTTCTGGGCCGCACGCGCGCTACACTGAAGGAGACAGCGTGACCCTATAAAAGAAGAATTCCCAGTAAGCGCGAGTCATAAAGCTCGTGTTGATTACGTCGCTGCCCTTTGTGTATACACCGCCCGTCGCTACTACCGATTGAATGATTTAGTGAGGTCTTCGGACCGGTACTCAGTAAAGTTTCGACGTTCGTCGATGGATGATAACCAAAACTTGATCGTTTATAGGAAGTAAAAGTCGTAACAAGGTTTCCGTAGGTGAACCTGCGTTAGGATCATGAACGTATTTTTGTGTCGTACAATATATGTGTGTACGCGAAACAGATACTGACGATCTGACGTTCGGCTTCTCGCATCTGAAAAACTCGTATATTTATATACGTAGAACTGATGCGTCGAGCCTGTTGTTCACGTGCGTGTGTACTCTATATACGAACCGGACGTTCGCATCTCTCTCGTTTTGACCGACCGATCGACGATATCATCCCAGATATGATATATCCGATCTCGGTTGACTCGTGTGGCTGATCCGTCGTCTGTTGACAGGAAACAAAGACACTGAAGTTTTGGGAGTCCCCTTCTTCCAGAGGGGTGCTCGCATCGCGCCGCTTACTACGGATGCATTCTGTATGGGCGCGCGCGGTCCGTCATCCGTTATAACAAACATATATTTAATTTAAATAAAATAACGATTTTAACCACCAGATATTATATATATATATATATATATATATATATATATATATATATATATATATATATATATACAAATAATAAATAGTAAACAGAAACAAAAAACGCGCACGACCGATGTACGCGTACACGTGATGCGTCGTGGGACCGCCCGTAGGAAGGCCGAGCGGTCCTCAGCCACCCGCCATCTGAAATGTTTGGTGCGGCGTGGCACTGGGTGTTCGCATCTCGAGATTCGAGAAAATGTAACACACAATAATAATGTGCGTTGTATGTGTATCTTATCGACGAGAGATCCGTCACCTTGCTTATATATATATACATATTATATACATTGTGCGATATGTACGACGACATATTTCGAGACTTGTTGGGTGTTCGCATCTAGAATTGCCGAGATCCGTCATCTATTTGTTCCGGGTACCCTGGTTTTGTTACGGTTGTTTTAGAACGCTTCACTATGTAAATTCAACTGTAAAATGGGTTTTGAATGTATTTCGCCCCGGCCACAATTTGTTCCTCGAACCGTCGACAATTTTTCTGTTTACGACGTCACAATAGTATCCGCCTGTTGGAGAAATTATATACGCAGTTAGAATTTGGGAGATGTGTCGCAGTCGTCAGGTGTCGTGGTACCGGTCGCCTGGACACAAGCGGTGAGTGTTTTAGACAAACGCAAACTTGGTCATCGCCGGTGTAACAACTCACCGCATGGAGTGTGCGGGCAAGTCATGTGAGAGAGTTCAATACTACGTGAAAGCGTTCAGGGGCAAACCTGAGAAACCCGAAAGTTCAAATGGGGAGATTCAGCGTATGTCGTCTGCTCTGGAGTGCTGGGCGCTTGTGAGACGGTCACAGACCTCGGTCCGACGATCGCTCCGTCCTCGCTCTGTTTTCGGGGTGACGAACTCGTGCACTTCTCCCCTAGTAGGACGTCGCGACCCGTTGGGTGCAGGCCTAAGGATCGAAGTGGAGACCAAGTGGCGCCTTCGGGCCGTTTCCGTTCGGACCAAGGTCTCCCGGCCTGCTCGCCCGATGGTATAGCAGTGGCGCGGGGGCCGCGATCTTATTCGCGTCCGGCCCGTCGCAAGTGCTTGTAAATATCTAGTGGTCGTCTGGGGACTCGTGCTTTGACTCTGCCAGACCCGTTCAACTGCTGGCGACGGGGTCCTCGGACAGACTCCGTTATATGCCCGTCGGCGACGCGTTAGCTTTGGGTACTTTTAGGACCTGTCTTGAAACACGGACCAAGGAGTCTAGCATGTTCGCGAGTCATTGGGACTTAGCAAAACCTAAAGGCGTAATGAAAGTGAAGGCCGTGCCAAGCGCGTGCCTAGGGAAAACGTGCGAGACTACGATCCCGCGCCGCACTCCCGGAGCGTCTCGTGCTCATTGTGAGCTGAGGCGCACCAAGAGCGTACATGCTGAGACCCGAAAGATGGTGAACTATGCCTGGTCAGGGACGAAGTCAGGGGAAACCCTGATGGAGGTCCGTAGCGATTCTGACGGGCAAATCGATCGTCGGAACTGGGTATAGGGGCGAAAGACAAATCGAACTATCTAGTAGCTGGTTCCCCCCGAAGTGTTCCTCAGGATAGCTGGCGCTCCGGTAAGCGAGTCTCATCTGGTAAAGTGAATGATTAGAGGCGTTGAGGTCGAAACGACCTCAACCTATACTCAAACTTTAAATGGGTGAGATCTCCGGCTTGCTCAAACGACGAAGCCGCGAGATCGGATCAGAGTGCCAAGTGGGTCACTTTTAGTAAGCAGAACTGGCACTGCGGGATGAACCAAACCTCGAGTTAAAGCGCCTAAATTAACGCTTATGGGATACCATGAAAGGTGTTGGTAACTTAAGACTTTAGGTCGGTTGGCTTATCCAATTACATCATGGAGTCTCTGGATGGTGCAGCACATCCATCAAATGTGGTGGGGCTGTGACGGAGGGATTTTCAAATCAGGCGGGGAGTCAAGCAGGGAGATCCATTGTCACCGTTCATCTTCAACTTTCTTATGAACAAGCTCCTCACTGAGTTGGAAGCCTCGGGCACTGGTGGTTCATCGTCATACTCGTGGAACGGGACGCCGACGTGCCTATCGCCCTCCGCAATGTAGACGAATTCCTGGACCGTAGAGGTATGGCGATTAACCCCCTAAAATCAAACTCGGCCGCGGTGTTTCAGGGCAAGAGCTACCGAGGACCCGCCTATGTTTCCAGCTCTGCGGGAAGTACTTGCCCATAACCTCTGATGAACGGGGACTTAAATACCTTGGACATACGGTGGACCCTTCCGGGATCAGGAGACCGACTCTTTTTAATCTAGCGGCTTCCTGCTCTCGGTCGGGCCCCCCTTAAACCTGACCAAAAAGTTAACCTGTTGATTTGCCATGTCATCCCTAGGCTACTGTACGGCTTTCAAGTACCGACTATTACTGCGGCCACTCATAACGAGACAAACTAGTTAAAAAATTTGTTAGGGGTGCTACACCTGAATTCGCACACCCCTGGCCATCTCCTTTATACTAAGGTTAGGGATGGCAAACTTGGGGTGCCGCACCTCCGTAGTCTCGTATCTAGAGCATACTATGGGAGAATTACGAAAATGGAGGCTTCAGATGGAGCATGGGCGTCCGGGTTGACATCCTACACAAAGTTTCTGCACTCGTTTTTAGAGCGCCCT